>PVIY010006788.1:0-85484 GCA_004026745.1 Myrmecophaga tridactyla
TTGAGGGAAAATTCATTTCTCTTGGTGCTTCAGGTTATTTTTCCCTGAGGGTTCAAAAGCGACAGCAACAATTACTTCTGAGAGGATCTTCATTAAATTTGCCAAGGCTCCAATCTTTGCTAAATTGGCCTGGCTGTCTTTCCACTGCCCCATGGAGGCAGGGAGTCTCCTCCCCTCCCTCCCACACACATCCTGCTTTGTATCAAGCAGGATTTATTTTATCACTCTGCCTCTCCTCTTAATTAGTTCGCTACCATTTTAGGTAGCTCTTATAAGGTTTCAGTTCCCATCCCAAGGGGTGGAGCAATTGAGCATCTGCATCGCTTGCTCAATATGCACTTTTCCTCAATCCAAACTTTTCCTCAATCCAACCAGGGTCTGCCATTTACAAGCGACTTTCAAAAGACGCCAGTGGGAAGGAAAAAGGTGGAATGGTGTGGAAACATCCACATTTCAGCAATGTCATTCTATGGATGACATTCACCTCACTCACATTTATTTTTATGATCTATGTCAATATATCATATTTCATAAAATTCAAAGACCATTGCAAATTTTAGGTTATATGCATATAAAAAAGTTTTGGAGTACCATTTTGTTTCAAGATAGAAGCCTAAAACACCCACCCACCCACCCAAGTTTTAAAGGGGATTAAATTTATCAAAAATCATCATGGAACATGATGATTAACTAGTGATTAACTTGAAGCAAAGGCCTCACTTTTTACATGTATTTCATGTACAAAATGCATATCTGATAAGCTACACATAAGTCTGATATTGGGCAACTAAAACATATGTTTACCTTGCTCAAGATAAGCTTTGTTTTTAAAGATATCTTGCCTTGAATCCTATAGCAAAACAGATCCCTTAAGATGCTACGCTTCTGATCCCCCTGCCTAAGAACAACCAACGTGTTTTTGCAGCACAGCAGGGATTCGAATACATGGGAAAGGAAAGTATGTTGAAAGGTACAGCTTCCCCTCCCCCTTGCCTCCTTTTACCCTACATCAAAAACAATCCAGTTCTATTCTTCTCAAGTTCAAATCAGCACTGGGGATGTGGTTGCATCCAGCTGGGGAGGAGCAACGTCAGGGGTGACCTCTGAAACAATTTAGTCTCCACACAGTTAAGGTTCTATAGATTAAACCCAAAAACTTGAATTGCATGAGGCAGCGTGGTGAGGAAGTGATAGACACTGGAGCTAGGACCCTCCCTGGGCTGAATAGGTAGAAATGCCACTGGAAATATCAAGAGTGTCTCCAGTGAACTTTATTTTTAACACGCAGACCTTTCTCTGCAGGAGAACAGTTGCTGAAACGTGATCTAAACTCACTTCAAGAAGCAAAGTACATGCCTGGAATTGAAACCAAGAACTTTCTTTTCACTCGGGAGACCCCTGGACCTCAAGGAAGGTGGCTCCCGTGAGCTGTATTGGAGGCCAGCCTTAGAACAGTGTAGGAGGTGATGCCCCATTCCCTAGCTCCTGGCTGACTCTCCTTTCTTCTCTTTCTCCCAGTCTGGGCTTCCCGAGCTGTTCACTTCAGTCTCTAACAGGTCCCCACCCCAATCCAGTTTTGAACTATTCTCTGGTTAATGGGGCACTCTTTAATGCCTGCCCTGCTATTGTTAATCCCTGCATCTTTTTTTTAGGTCTGTGCCTGCTCCTCTGCTCCCCTTTCTGCTCTTTCATTTTGTTGATCACCTATGTGGTTTTTCACCCAAAGATCTGACAGTGCTATGGGAGTTAGTGTGCTGGGCTCACTTCTCTTCCTGTTTCCCCAGGATAATCATAAAAGACCTTTTGTTAATAAGTATAGAAAAGCAACCAATAACCTAACAGTGACAAGAAATAGAATGAAGTTACAAGTCTCAAGAAACCCTTCAAAATTTCTACAGCATTGCTTTCAAGCTATATTAATGTCTTCCTTTTAAGATGGTAACTGAAAACTATATTTGATATCTGTTCCCTGAAAGTTGGAGCCTACAATATTCCTCTCCTCCACCACCGTTTTAGTTAAAACATGTGAATGTCCATATGGGCGACCTTCATTGCTCTTGACGTTACCTCATGTAGAATAGGTCCTTTGGCCATAAATACTTTAAAACATTTCATCTCTAATCTGAGTTTCCCTCTTCAAGATTCCAATTGAGTTTAGTTCTTGAGCTTATTTATATCAAGGGCTAATAACTACTTACTCTGTTACCTATCTAAAAGTATTTGCATTAAAAAAAAAACTTTCCAGGGGGGAAGAGAAGTAAAAGGAATGGCACTCTGGTCAGAGTACTTTAGGCATCACAGTCACAGACGAAGGGAAAAATTGATCAGTACACTTGAATTGCCCCACGTCTAAAATTCTAGCTCAGCTCTGTCTCTGTCCACTGTTAGAGGATTTAGCATCATGTGAATTGTAGTCAGGAGCTGTTCCAGCACATTTTCCACATCAGGATCAGAAGAATCTGGAGTAGAAGATGGAATCTGAATCCCAATGGACATGAATTATAGTTAAATAGACTTTACAGGAGCCAATAAGAGCTGCCATTTGGCATTCAGCCTGGCATCTAATTAGTATGGATGTGGCACCCACAGTTTGCCAACACCATTCTAGGCACCTAACATAATGGGACTGTGTTTTTCCCCCGTCTGAACTTAATTGAGGATGCACAATGGACAAATATAACATCAACGCTTGATTATACATGCTAATGTTGGAAAGCAACGGTGCAGATAATCAAAAGCAGCAGATCATTTGAAAATTATACATACCCTGCTCCCTACCAGAGCTGTGGAAGCAAAAAGAAAGAGAAAAAGCAGCACCAGGCAATGCAAACAGAAAAAGCTTCTGGAGGGAAAGAGATAGAGGATGTGTTCAGCAATAATTTGTATCACAGCCACTGTCTTGGCAAACTGATGTGAGGGAATGTTTTGTATGTTTAATTATATGTGTTGGTTAAAAGATATAACTGTTTAATATATATCAGTTGTTTTGGGGTTTTTAAATATTCAGGTGGTGGAGTCACTCATTCAGAGAAATCCTGCGGGAGATAAAGATGAGAATCACAACAACAACAAAACAACAGATTAAAGCTCAGGCTTGGAATTTAGGCTATGATGTCTTTACTAAAATATTTTCTTCACTTGACATTTTATGGTCTATGGACTTATTAAGAGAAGTATCTAAATAAGAATTGTCACCTTAATTTGTAAATCTTTTTCTAACTGAGGGGGTTGACTCACACTTCCACGAAGAATTCCCTCAACCCAAAATGCACTAGCAATCACCACTGGTGGCCTTCGAGCTAAGAAAGACTTTCCTGTGTCCACCCTCCGTCGTGTGCCATAGCAATATAAATAAAGTAGTAAAAGAAGAGTGGTGGTTCCCAGGCCAGAGTCTCTTTCCCAAGGCCCTGGCCCCCTGCTCACACCACACCATGTTTCTGTCTTTCCCCTCTCAGGGACCTGCTCCATCACTTTCTGCTGATGTTTACCATTCCATGATCCCTGAGATGGGCTGGGCAGAGTAGAGTTGGTGAAATCTCAAAACAATGCACCAGAAACCTTGCTCATCTGCTCCTAACCCTGGAATTTAAGGCCCAGCACAGTTTTGTTTTGTTTTTTTACTTTTCCCACATCAGAACAAATTATCTGAATCCCAGGACACCTTCTGAAGATTGCAGAAGGTAGAATCTGTCTTCAGCTTCTTTCCTGGGTGTCTGCTAGGTTCTCATCTCAGTATTTCCTGAGTGACTTTGGAGACTTCATGAAAACAGCACCCCATGTCACCCGCTTTGGTGTCATAGAATTCCCGAAGTAACTATGCAAATTAGAACCCTCTATGATCCTGGGCAACTTTAATTTAAGGCAGCATGATAATTAAGTACTAAAATGAGTAGTATAGGCATCAAGTACAAAGGGAGTTCAGAGTAGGGAGAAAGTTCATGCCCCTCTCAGTCAATGTATAAGGAAGGCCATGGAATGTTATTCTCTTTACCCTTGAATTATTTCTTTACCCCCTTTTTAAATACAACTACACACATACACACACCTTCTCTGAGGATCCTAGGAGGTCTTAGCTTTGGGATTACTCCCTGCAAAACCCTGACACTGGGCCACTGAAGTAAAATTCATTCTTTTGACAAGTATATAGTGGGCACCTACCGTGTGTCAGGCATTGTGCTTGACTTGGGGAATACAAAAATTAATAAGATGCACTCACTGTCCGCAGGAAACCCATAGTTGGGGTGAGGGGATGGTGGATAAGCATGCCAGCCAATCACTGAAGTTCAGTGTGAGAAGTATTTCCATAGTGGAATGAGTAGACTGCTAGGAGTACAGAGGAGGAGGCAGGAAACACAGAGGAACTGGCAGGAAGCAACAGCTGGCTTACTTCAGGTGCGGGTACATGATACTTTGCACAAGTTTTAAACTCCTGAACCCAGAAATTCCTCTAGAAATCAAAACAGAGAATAAAAACTTGAGTGGGTAAATGCACACACATAAATTTGGTAAAAGGTGAGGGTAAGAACATGTCAGACTTTTCACAAGAATACCTAAGAAGCATGTAGAGAAAAAACGTAAGACACTTTTCAAATGCTTTATGATCAATAAAGGGTATTTTTGCTAATCATTTGTACCAAAACAAAAAAGGTTATGAACTCTAATATCACATTTCTCATAAGACTTGTATGTTTCCATTGTAATTTGAGTTAAAACATTCATATGATGGTTATGTAGAGAAATGGGTCTTTTAAGTTACAAGAACAACAAGCAAATGAATGTGATAATTAATACTGGGTGTTTTAGTTTGCTGAGGCTGCCAGAATGCAATACACCAGAGATGGATTGGCTTTTATAAAGGGGATTTACTTAGTTACAAATTTACAGTTCCTCTGAGGAAAGCAGCTAGCTTTCCTCTGGGTTTCTCTATCACATGGGAAGGTACCCAGTGACGTCTGCTGGGCCTCTCTCCTGGCTTCTGGGTTCAAATGGCTTTACCTGGGGTGTTTCCATTCTGCCTCTCCAAATGATTGTGTCTAAGCTGCTCTGAGTGCTGAGCTCCTGCTCTCCCTTCTGACTCTTCCTTTTAAGCCTCCAGCTAATTAAATTGAGTGTCACTCATTGCGGAAGGCACTCCCCTTAGCAGACTGCAGATGTAATCAGTCATGGATGAAATTCACATGCTGATGATTTAGCACCAGAACAACTGGGCCCCATCAACTGGCCAATTTGACAACTGAACTTAACTACTACAAAGATGGAGCTAGTACTACCAATTTATTATGGAGAGTCATCAACATGAGAGTCTGTCACTAAGTTCCAGGCTAAGACTCTTCTCTGGCTTAGAAAACATGATGGCCTAGACCAGGATCTTATGTATTTGACCAGGATAAATTATTCGGCCAACTGGAAATAAAAAGGAAACCATTTTCAAGGGAAAAGATATTAGAACCATAAATGTCTTAGTTAATGGTTCAATTGAGTTTGTTGGAAATTAAGTCAATATAAGTGACTGCCTCATTTTTCCCCTAATTGCTCAGTGTTGAAGACTTGGTCATCTTGCATCTATGGACTTCACCCTCAGTAGCACTGTAGATCTAGAAAACATTTGGTTGCCATAGACCCAGAATGCTGAGTGAAAGTATGAGCCCTGATATATATATATACACAACCAAGAGACTGCTTCAGGTTTTCCCATCAAGCACTCAGTCTGCTAATAAAACTGAAGACCTGGCTTATTACTCAAATCATTTGTTGCAGCCCTGACCCTGTGTAGATTTTCCCCGAAAAAATGTAAAGGCAAGAGGCTGGCTGGAGTTTCCCATTGCCATAGAGTAAGAAAAGAGTCCACTGCGTGTAGCTGCCAGCAGAGAAAAGATGTATGCTTTTCATGGATCTTCAGAAAGGAACTCAATTTGAGACCTCACTTAAGAGGTCACTATCTGCCTATAATCGTGAGTGGACCCCAAAAGAGAGAAAATCAGTGTAGAATGAATCATCAGAATTTAGTTTCATCACAAAGGCTGAAGTGGAATTGGAGGTAACCAACCAAATGAGCCACTGCTCATGTCAGGGATATATAGGGAGGTCCCCACCAATGGGGCAGTGATCTCTGAAGAACTCACAAAAGCAACATGTGAGAAAGCCAACGTTTGGGTATTTGTTGCAACCAAAGACATTTAAAATAAGAGAAAAATGCTTGGGTTTGAATTTGCCACTTCCTAGCCATTTTTTATAATACTACAAAATTTTCTTCCCAGTGTATATTTCTTGGGACAATTGTACTAAAGAACATGCTTTGGAAAATATCGATTAACACTCATCAGCCCCTTCACTGCCCTTCACTCCTCAATAATTTTATTCCCACAATGACTATTCTATTAAAGCTGCCCTTATTAAGGTCAATAATTACATCTGCTCATTCTGCAGTCCTCTATTTGATACTGTTGGTCACTTATTCCTTTTTGAAATGCATTCTTTGACTCTTGTGGCAGACCTTCTGCCCTGGTTCCCTTTCTCCATTTTTGGATTCACCAGAAAGGTTCTTATGGGTCCTTCTCAATATTCCTTCCTTTGAAATATTATTGGCACAAACATGGCATAATTGGTCCTATTCCCTTCTCACTCTGCATACTTTTCCCTATTAATTTGTTACAATTACTATGGCCCTTAGAACAAAATAAATGCATGTGGGATATGGCTTTTTCTAATCCTCTCTAAGAGAATTAAACTCTTTCAATGTAAAATTTTTGAAAATATATTTATTAAGATGAAGTCAAGATAGAAGTAATGGCGTAAACACCTATCCCAACATTAGGTCCCAGATCATGGTCTGATGAAGCTCCAGTGACAGGTAGGATGGTGATTGTTCTTCTTGAACCAAACCTTGGCTTCTTCTAGCCCCTTCATTAAGAATAAGTCAAGGAGTCTGTGCAATGTGTAATTCACCTAAACAAACAGGCTCTCCATCCCATAGCTTGTAACAGAGACCCAATTTGTTCTTATTAGGGACCTGATCCTCCACCATCTTGTTCCCCAAAGTTTGCTACATCAGTGTGTAGTTTTTGCTAGATTACTCCAGAAGTGTTATCTAGTATGGTGATTTTCATGGTGTCGATCACAAGCACATAGGAAGAACTTAATGCCAGTGTGGAAAGATAACAATTTAAGATAACTGTATTTCCTCCAACCACTCCCATGACTTTATAGTTCTTTCCACACCTACTTAGTAGAAGCATCTATTTACCTCAGAGAAGACTGTTACAACAGAAATGCTTAAGGACAGTATATCATTTGAGTCTCAAAAGGGATTTGAAATGATTGCCAAGGACAATTGTTTGAGAAAAAGATGTTTATGCTCCCAAATCTTGGCTTTTGGAAGAGCCTAAAATTTATTCCATAGAAACACAGGCTTGGGGAGAACAGATGAGGAAGGATTAGACTACCTACTCCCAACTAGATACAGATGCCATCAGCTAGGGTAGGGGAGGATAATTAAAAAGCTGAAGAAAGAACCTGGATGCCAAGAATTTCCTAAGAAAAAGCCCTGTCCTGCACCCCATGCCAAATTTTAGGGAAAAGGATGGTTAGAGACTCCAGAAAGATTTGAGGATCTAAGAGCAAGGTCCCCCAAAGCAACAAGGTCCCAGAGAAAAACTTACCTCTGTGTGGGGAACAGCACCAGAGTAGAAATTGGTATGGTGCATCTGGAAAGGGAGGTCGTGATAACAGCCTCCCTGAGTTACCCCCATCCTTGAAGTGCCTTGAGGGAAGAATATGTAATTTTGCCATGTGCCCAAGAGAGCAGAGAAGCAGCTGAGAGAGGGCTGGTGGGTCCGAGGGGCTTCCTAGCTGGAATGAGGAGAAAGCAGAATAAGCCTGGTAGAACTCTCACTCTGGACCATGTGAAAATGCCAGTGTCTCAGGGATGCCGGGGAAATGTGGTAAAAATCAAAGACCACAAAGCACTCTAACAAAGAGGTCTTCTTGATGCTGCATGAGCCCTGGAAACTTAGAAGAAACCCCAGAGAGAACAGCAGAACAGTGGGACAGACAAATCTCTGAATTGACTGAGTTCCCCCTGATTTGCTCAATGTTAAATGTACTCATCAGTGCAGAGATGATAATAATTCAGTTATGAAGAAATAGATTAATTTATGTTTGGGCACATCTGAACTTGTGGGCTTAGAATTTGTAACTCCTATTATGTTGTGAATAAATAAATAAATAAAAACAGGATGATGCAATGGTGGCACAGTGGCATAATTCTTGCCTGCCGTGCAGGAGACCGGGGTTCGATTCCTTGAGCCTGCCCATGCAAAACAAAACAAAAAAACAGCAGTGGGGCCCTGGAGGTTGGGGGCAATCTTATTTGATACCTCTTTCCCTTGGGCGAGCCCAACACTGCCAATCTCTCTGACTTAATCAAGTTTTAGAAGGGTACTATCAGTGTAGCTTTCACCACCCACTTTCCTCTCCTTCCCTCCTTGTCAAAAAGATAATCCAGCTGAACTAAAATTGGTGAGGAACGGGGAAGAATACTGGGTGGGACTCCACCTTTCAAATAGTACCAGCCAGAGCCTGAATGCAGTGGTTTCTAAACTCCTTTAAAAAGATCTATTGGGCAGAACGGAAAAACACTGCACAAAATAAGCAATCACACAGATACCTTTCGGGGATGCTTGCTCTGAGGCTTTTTGCCTGAGAGCTACGGCTGAGTACGGAGAAGAGGACCTTGTTAGCGCAGAGCTGCTGGCAACGGCGCCCCACGGCCGGTCCTAGCGCCTCGGTTGCTGCTCTTCGCAGCTCTGCCTGAGGCCACCGCGCCGTTCCCTGCAGCGTGCCCATCCTCCAGCCCTCTCAGAAAAAATGCGGGCATCAGGAGCTCTGTAGGCTCCCACAGCTTAGGACCCTCTTCTTCTCTGCCCTGGGTCCCGGGGCTTCTAAAGTGCTCACTGCGGGGACGGAGGAAACTCAACCATGATCTTATTGGATTAGGCCGCTCTTGCTGCTAAACTCTTCCAACTTTGAAACAGACTTGATCTTCTCAGAGGACTTGCTAAGACCGAGGAGTCAAAGAAAGCGAAAGGACCCTAGGTTTCAGGGTTTGGCATGTGGGGCCAAATCTAAAAATCTCAGTCTCAGAACTAAGCAGGAGTTTTGTCATCTAAAAAACTGGGATATTCTCAGTCAGCCGCACTGCCCTGAGTATTTCTCCTCCGTTCAAATTTAAGTGGAATGTTTGCAAGCTCACTAACTTTCCTATTAGCCACTAGCTTACCTCTGAATTTTCTTATTCCTTCCTGAATAAGAAAAGAAAATGCCGGTGAATTTTTCAGGCAAGGAATACATTTCCCCAAGATGAATTCACCATAGGCCAGACAATGGTGGGGATACAAAGAGTATTGAAACACAGTCCAAGTCTTTGGAGAACTCAAAAATATCAAAGACTGCGTATCCACAAATATGTATACTATAATGGGGAAAAGGAATTACAGTTATAAGTAATGTAAAGGGAGCCCAGGAAAAGGAGCAATTAGTTTACATTGGATGGATCGGGGAAGGACAGAGAAAAGTAGGTGACATTAAAACTCAAATCACTTAGGATATGTAAGGGCTTATTCAACAGATGTGTGGAGAACAAGCATTTTTGGCAAAAAGAGTCTCAAACAAAAATCACAGCATTGCAATGATTCAGGGAAATGTCGCTAAAGCCAAGGGTACTTGGGACACTGAGTGACAGTCAAAGAGGCTTCACATGGGATGTCACCTGTATGCCAGGTAAAGCCAGTCTTTATCCTGAGCAGCCCTTGCTGCTTTTCCTTAGGGCAGTGATTTGATGAACATTAGGACATGAGTTCAGATAGACACCAAGCAACCAATCAGAGAGCTATCATAGTAGAGGCAAGATGGGGAGAAGGTTAATTTTACTTTTCTAGCTTAATCTAGACTCCATGGAAGAATGCCCCACCAAATTACTGATTAAGAATGTTTATCAGTGGGCTAATATATAAAAACAGTGTTTGAATCATATGAAATTACCAGTTTTGTAGGTCAAAAATAGCTGCACATTAGCAGTTTTGTATGGTTCAATCTCATATAAAATGACTGTCCATAAGCTTACCTCTGAATCTGGGAGAGATATGCAGAGCACATATCTTAGAAGAATTAAATTTCCAATAGCAGGAATCAGATCTGTGTAACTGTGCATCTGTGCATTACCTACAACAAAATTGCCTATAGCTAGATTCTTAATTCTCTGACAAAGAAAAAAAAATCTGTCAAAACTATTGCTTAGTATTTTGCTATTTCTTCCACCTCCTCTTTGTTGTTTGCTTATTTACAAGTGTGTAACAGAAGAGAGAAAAAAAAATCACAGGGTAGGTAGAATAGGAAAGGGGAAGGAAGTGAGATTCAAGGCGGTGGGAAGAGGAGAGAGATACAGAAATCGAGGGCAGCGTTTGCTAACTGTACCTGGAAAAGTTGAGAGTTGCATTGTGGAAGTGGACTTGCCTGAGGAAATTCCACAAGAATCTCTGCATTTCAGCTGAAGAGAGGAAAGAGGCCAGTGAGGAGCGAAGGGAAGGTAACATTCTGACAGAACTTTTGGGGTGGGAAGAAGACTTGGAAGGGTTTAGGTGCAATATCTCTTATACCACAGATGCAGCATGATTTAGTTTGAATCCAGCCTCAGTAATACCACCCCAGCCACCCACCCACAAATATGTGCATACACACATGCTCATGCATACACCCCCACCACCAATTCAATCACTGATTTGTAAAACCCTGTAAAATCTCCCCATCTTGTGGAATAGTTCCTTTGTGTGATTTTCTCTCCAAGGCTTTGATATATAGACTTAATTTCTCTAGCTCTAGTCATCTCTCTGCACCCTAAATAATGAGTCAATATTTTTTTCTCTCTCTCATTCTCACATACATGTACACACACACGCACACACATACATACATACACAGTTCCTCTTTGGCTGAAAATTAACATCCAACTGTTCTATTCAAGGAACCAAGATTCTGTTATTACACCCAAAGAAGTGACAAGTTGCAATTTCCCACCATGTGGTGTTACCCAGAGTGGGGAGGAAGGGAAAGCGATCTGAAGAAGCAGAATGTGAGCAAGCCTGGAAATGTTGAGGTTATGTTCTCACACTCCCCCCCACCTCCCCACCACCCCACCTCACTGCCATACAGCAGCTACACCTTTTCAGAGAAATGAACTTACACACTGAGCTTCCCCCTGGAACTAGAAGCATTCATGACCTACAGAGAGGGTAAATGGTCCCAAATCCAATAGCACGTCCACATCAAGAGGGAATTTTGAAGAGCCAGAAGTCCTACCGGGTTTCATGGTCAGCTCCTGTTGTCTGAATTCCTCCATGACTCACCAAGATCTACCACCAAAGCTTACCTCAATGGCCCCTCATGACTCTGTGTTTATAAGGGTGCAAGCACAGTGGCAGAGGCTGCAGTGAAAGATTCCTGATGAAGAACGCTTTGATAGGCTGTAGAGCGAGCAGTTAGAGAGGAGGCTCTTCTGCTCTCACATACTAGCGTCAACACTAGGTTGCAAAGTTGATCACAGTACTTTACAATTTGTTCATCAGAGAGAGATCTACTTCCCTAACCCTTGAATCAGGATGACTTGCTTTGACCAAAAATCATGCAATGTGAACCTGGGCCTTGCAACTGCTCTTAAGAACACTGCAACCACCACCACATGAAGGAGGCCAGCTAACCTGCTGGATGACAGGAGACTAGTGACCTATACCTTCAGCCAACAGCCAGCCAACCAGCAGAAAATACAAGTGAGGCATTGACTTCGACTGAATGTAGATGCATGAGTTGGGGCAGCTGAGACTAGCAGAACTTCCGTGCTGATCCTAGCCCAAATTGTGAACTAAGAAACGGTTGTTTAGAACCGCCAAATTTTAGGGTAGCTTGTTATCCTGCAAAAACTGGTAGAGAGATAGTTGAAAAGGAGATAAAGAATTATTTAGAATGCCTGAAGAAGACTGTCATCTAGAAAAAAAAGGATTTTTTTCCCTGAATTTTCCAGAAAAATGAGTCTAAAGTTTTAACTCCCTTAGGTGGAGATTTTTCTAAAAAGCATTGTATATTTTCCTATTCCTGCACCAAACTAAATAGAGCACAATTGGACCTTTCTTCAGAGTCATAAAATGAACATAAAATGAATACATTGTGCTGAATCAAAAGATGACTTCAAGGCACTCTTGCACAGTCTACGAAGGGAAGCCAGAGTGGCAGTGGCTTGTTATCTTTCCCAAAAGATGGCATCTATGATTTTCTCTGTCATTACTTCTTACCTATATAAAAACGCTATGATTTTTCAACAATTTCAGAGAGAAAGAACCACGACCTATGTTTTACAATGCACATCACTGATTTGATGTCCTATCTTATTTCTGGCAGTTACAATTTTTTTCCTCTTGTATTTCAGGAACTTTCAGGGTAGGTACTAGAAGCGAAGGCACCCTGTAATAGGGCAGGAGTCCCTACCCTTGTTCCCAACCCATCCCATCCTGTCTCTGCATTTATCCCTGTGGGTTACTTAACATTTCACCAAATAGCTCAGATCCCTATCATTTTTCAGTTCTTTTTCTGATTATTTTGTTCTTGTGTTCTCTTAGTCACTAGGTTTAGTGGCTATTTCTCTTTTCTCTTTGTGAGCCTGATTCTTATTCTCTTATCAATGTTTTAAATCATAGAATTAAGTTGCTGATTAGGAAATCATAGAGTTAACAATAAAATAAATGGAAATAAGTCCAGAATAAGGGTCTAAGGACTCTGCTCCAAGAAAAGTGAATAAAATGTAATGAATGTGGTATGTTATGGTGGCCTAGACATTGGAAGCACCCTCCCACTATGAGAGAACTACATCCTATATAGACTACAACAAACATTATTTTAAAAGTATTACTGGGTTCTCATAGAAGTAAAGGGAAGTAGAGTATAGGGAACTGAAACTCAAATGGAACAGAATTCAATATTAACCTCAAATGTACCATGATACATTAGCCAATAATAGCCCTAGAACTGAGACTACAGCTGGGGTGCGCCGAAAAATAGGGAGCTCAAAGTGAGGTGCCAGCATTAGGTTAGGGCCCCTGTATTAGTTAGGGTTCTCTAGAGAAACATTATCAACAGGGAACACTCGCAAATATAAAATTTATAAAAGTGTCTCACGTGACCGTGGGAATGCAGAGTCCAAAATCCGCAGGGCAGGCTGTGAAGCCGACGACTCCAATGGAGGGTCTGGATGAACTCCACAGGAGAGGCTCACCAGCCGAAGCAGGAATGGCATCTGTCTCTTCCGAATCCTCCTTAAAAGGCTTCCCGTGATTAGATTAAGCATCACTCATTGCAGAAGACACTCCCCTGTGGCTAATAACAAATGGAATCAGCTGTGGATGCAGCTAACATGATCATGATTTAATTCTATGAAATGTCTTCATTGCAACAGACAGGCCAGCACTTGCCCAACCAGACAAACAGGTACAACTTGGCCAAGCTGACACATGTCCCTGACCATAACAGCCCCCTAAGGGGGCTGAAGTAGCCCTGGTCCATCTTGTCCCCAGGCATCTAAAGAACCAAATGAAAATCCTGTCTGGAAAAAAAGCAAAGCAAATTGAGCCCTTCAGGATTAAAGCAGATTAAAGCAATCCTGTATTGGTTTACAATTTTTAAAACATCACCAAGCACTCATGGAAACATACTACTAAGGAATAAAAATCAACAAGGAAAAAATGAAACAAAGAATTTAGAATCTCAAGGACTTCAGGTACTAAATCAGTTTGAGCATGTAAAAACACACATGAACTGTTTTTTTTTCCTTCTAAAGATGGAATAAAAATAAACAAGTCACAAAATCCAATCAGAAATTACTAGGAAAATTTGTAAAAGAAAATAATTATAACTTTTTAGAAGTGAAAAATGCAATCATTGAAATTAAATCATTGAATTTAATTAGGTTGGCTAATTAAACCTGAAGAAGGATTTGCCCAGAAAGCAGCAGAGAGACAAAAGCAAGGAAACTCATGAAGGAGAGAATAAGAGACAAGGAGGATAGAATGAAGAGGCCCAAGTTCTCATCCATATCACAGGAAAGAGAGTAAAAGTTAAGAGACACTAATGCTGACGGGTTCCCAGTACTTGTGAAAATCAAGAATCCAGAGATACAAAAAGAACAACATATACAAGCAAGACAGATACAAAGAAACCCCTGTGAAGCTTTATAATAGCAAAATAGGAGAACACCAATCAAAAGAAGCCAGGGAGAAAAGACAGATCACCTATAAAAAAGTTGGGCTGAAAGCATACTTCTCAACAGCTAACTTCTAGTTTCCATGCAAGGAGTTTTATATTAAAAATAAGGAAAATGACCTCACGAGGCAGGTCTGAGATGCAAGAAGCAATGGTGAGAAAAAGAAACTGGTAATTATTTAGATGAATGAAAATAAACAGTGTCTGTCTAAAATAATGATGGTAATAATGATAAAAATAATTATTAGAAGAAGGAGGAAGAAAATAAAGAGAAGAAAAACACTTCCAAATAAATATTTAGAAAGTAGAAAGGAGATAATAAAGATAAAAACAAACATTAATGATATAGAAAACTGGAATCAATTGAAAGGATTAAAAAATCAAATGATAGTTCTTTGAAGACACTAATGAAGAAAAAGAAACCTCTGGTGAAAATAATAAAGGAAAAACTATAAAGATGATGGGGAATCACTATAGAAAAATGCATAACCTAAAAAAATAAGAAAACAGTGTGACAATGAGAAGAAATTTGAAAACTTGCTGAATTGGCTAAAACATAGAAAAATAACACTTTTGTAAGCTGACCCAGGAAGGCAATGAAATTAGTAGTTAAAATATTTCTACAAAATATTAGAAAAATTAATCAGGAAATGCACAAAAATGTAGGATATACCATAAACAGGTTGGCAGAAAACTAAAAACAAATAAACTTTAATAAAGCAGTGAAACCACATGATAAAGTCAGTAGATTCAGAAATAAGCATTTGGTAATATTTGACACCCAATAATAATAAAAAACTAGGACTAGAAGGACGCTTTCTTAATCTTGTGAAATCCAAGTATCCCAAGTCTACAGCAAATTTCATTCCTAAATATAAAATATTAGGAGAATTCTCCTTTAAACCAAGAAAAGAATGCACTTATCCCTGATTCTGTTCATTTTACTGAATGTTCTAGCCATTGCAATAAAATGAGGGGAAAAATAGGATTAGAGGAAGACCACAACTATCATTTTTCTCAGATGACATGATTGTCTAGAAAGAAACCCACAATAATTTACAGATTATAGTTAATAAAAGAGCCTACCAAACTTGCTAAGCATATAATTAAAATGTAAAATCAGCTTTTGTTCTATATACCAGCAACAATCATTTTTAAGAAAGATTTCAAGGTACAGGCATCCTTTAGAGATAGTGCTGGTATGGTTCCAGATCACCACAATAAAGCAAGTCAACCCTTTCTATAGTCAATTGATTTTTGACAAGGTTGCCAAGACCACTAAACTGGGACAGAAGAGTGTTTTCAATAAATGGTGCTGGGAGAACTGAATATCCATATCTAAAGGAATGAAAGAGGACCCCTATCTCACACCTTATACAAAAATTAACTCAAAATGGATCAAAGACCTATAAATAAGAGCCAGTACCATAAAACTTCTGAAAGAAAATGTAGTGAAGCATTTTCACTATTTTGTCGTTTGAAGTGGTTTCTTAGACCTTACACCTGAAGCACAAGCAATGAAAGAAAAATAGATAAATGGAACCTTGAATACTTTTGTGCTTCAAAGGACTTTGTCAAGAAGGTGAAAATGCAGCTTAGTCAATGGGAGAAAATATTTGGCATCACATGTCCAGCAAGGGATCAATATCCAGCATACATAGGGAAATCCAAAAATTCAACAATAAAAGGAAAACAACCCAATTTTTTTTTTAAAAATGGCCAAAAGACATGAATCGACACTTTTCCAAAGAGGAAGTACAAATGGTTAAAAAGCACATGAAAAGATGCTCAACTTCACTCGCTATTAGGGCAATGCAAATCAAAACCGCAAGAAGATATCATTTCACACCTAATAGAATAGCCACTAGTAAACAAACAGAAAAGTACAAGTATTGGAGAAGATGTAGATAAATAACATTTATTCACTGCTGGTGGGAACATAAGATGGTATAGCTTCAGTGGAAGACACTTTGATATGTCCTCAGGAAACTAAGTATAGAATTGCTATATGATCCAGCAATCCTGCTATTAAGTATATGCTCAGAAGAACTGAAAGCAGGGATGCAAACAGACATTTGCACACTGATGTTCATATAGCAGCATTATTCACAATTACCAACAGATGAAAACAACCCAAGTTTACCATCAAAATGGTATATACATATGATGGAATATTATTAAGCCACAAAAGGGCAAATATGGTATGAACTAATATGAGCTGAATACAATGAGCAAACTCATGGAGTTAATATCTAGAATATAGGTTACTAGAAGATAGAATGAGGATAGAGAATGGGGAACTGATGCTTAATTTTTGCAGAATTTTTAAAGAAGGTCAATTGTAAATGGGAATGGATGGAGGTAGTGGTAGCACATTGCCATGTGTGCAGATAAGAATGCCGAATCATGTGTGTTAGTGTAGTTGGAAGGGGAAGTTTCAGGTCATGTACAACACCAGAAGGTAGACTAGAGGGTGAAAAGAGGGGCTGTATAACATAGTGAGCCCTGTTGTGGATGATGAATATGGTTGATAGAAATATAAGAATGTTCTTCTATGAATTAGAACAAATGTATGTCAGTATCATCACAGAGCTGTGCTTACATGGCCAAAGTCAATTTAAGAACATTTACCTTGAAACTTTGATCCATACCTCATGCCATACATAATATGAATTATAAAGGTTTCAAAGTGAATCCAAAAATTTCAAAAATTTTAGAATACAGGAGAATGTACTTGTAACAGGTTAAAAAGAGTTTCTTAAACAAGACACAAAGAGCACTAAGCAAAATGAAAAATATTAATTTGATAAATTCAGAATTAAGACCTGCTTCAAAATAAATCACATAGTAAGCAAATAATAATAATAATAATAAGGCACAGGGTATAAGGTTATTGCAGCATATTTAACATTACCAAAAAAAAATTCCTTTAAAAATATAATAACCAAATAGAAAAGTGGGCAACTATTTTACAGAAGAAAATTGAAGGACAAATACGTGAAATTTCTCACCCTCATGAGAAATTCTTGAAATGCACAAAAATATACCATATTTTACCTTCTCTAGAGTGAAAAAGCAAGTAAATCTGACCATACCAAATGATGGCATGGAGATGGCCGTGGAGATGGATGTGGTGAAACAACACCCCATAGGTAGCATGGTGGAGCTGTAAAGGTGTACATCCCTTTGGTGTTATTTAGTCAACCTGAAAATGTCTAAACCCTATGATATGGCAATTCCACACTTGGTATATTCCCTAGAAAATCTCTTACACAGGTCTATGAGGACACGTATAAAAGTATACAGAGCATTATTAGTTGTAACAACAAAAGGTTGGAAATCGCTCATATGCCAGATAACAAGAGACTGTATGAGTAAATCATGTTACATGTACAATATAATATTATGTTCAGTTAAAATGAGTAAATGCCAACTACATTAACAATTTAAGTGAATGCATATATTTCCCTTAACAAATACATAAAGTATGATCTATATGCCAGATGCTGTTCTAAATTATTTAAAAATATTAATTTATTTCTCATAAAAATACAGTGAAGTAGATACTATTATTATCTCCACTCTGCAGAAGAGAGCACTGGGCACAGAGAAATTATGCAATTAATTAAATGAAGACTACATACAGCACGCTACCCTATTTTAACAAAATTAAGCAACAAAAAAATCGAGATTGTATTGTTTAGAGATATATATCTCAGAACTACTTTTTTTTTCACAAGGACAGATTAATTGTACGCCCAAAGTTTAAGCGGGTAAGGAGAATAACTTCTGGGAGGTTAGCAGACATGCAGTTGGAATAGCCTCAAAAGTCCTGGTAATCTTCCGGCTCTAATGACAGGTAGTATACTCATCGATGATTATATTATTATGTTTCATAACTTATATATACATTCCATATAGTTTTTCTAGTACCAAAATTATACTTTAAGAAATTTAGTACATGCATTTCTGACATTCAGATTAACTATTCAGAGTACTATTTTATTCATTTCCTTCATTTCAGATATACTCCAAAAAGATAGGATAGCGGGATAGCTAATTCCCAGAGACAAAGGAAAACCATTTGTTGCTTTCAGTGTGTGTATACAATCATTCTGGAAACAAAGCAGGTTCATACCAAAGACTGAAATGAGTGGTCATACCCTGCTCTTTTCTTTTCAACAATCTAAAAATATAACCCATTTGATCATGAAAAATATAATTTAGCAGTTTCTACCTCATCTCTCTCAAGCCAATATGCTTACCATACTGTCAAAGTTTGGATAATAATGGCAATAACAATAACAATGGAGACTCCAGTTTCAGCTTCAAAATTCTTATCCTTACAACAAGAAAAAGCTAGACAAACTGAAAATCCATACCTTTGCTTGTGATCATCAGAGATTGAGGTTGCAGGGCAAACCACCCCTGCCCCCCACCAAATCAGGATAGATAAGTTTATTCAGAGAGATACATTCAAAATCTACTCATCTAGAGAAGCTGCTGGATCCATAAACTGGTAGGAACACTTAAACTTTAATTTTGATTAAATTTTGAAGGTGGAGTATGGATCAATGTGAGAGGGAGAAAGTCCTAGGGATCACCGTATAGGGAAACCACACACTTTCATAGACTTTACCTCCAGGAATTCACCAGACTCTCCCAAGGAAGATTGAAAAACAAGACCACTTTGTAGCTATGTTAGTGGAAGGGAGAAGAATAATCATTGTGAAATAGACCCCAGAGCATTGTCCATAAAAATAAATACCTACTCTCCAAGTAAAAAGACTTGACCAGAGCCTCACCTCAACAAGGGAAGATAATTTCTCCCATCTAGCCTCCTCTAACATTCCAATATCCCCTAAGGGAAAAAAGAGAAAGAAAGACAACCTATGCTACTGGAAAAATACTTATGAAGAGCACAGACCAGAGACAAACCTACTAAAAGACTGAGATTTATAGTGAGTGAGAAATGGTTTAGCAAGCTGGGTGAGGGTTGGAGCTGACACAGCTCAAGGAGAAGCCAAGGGGTTTGGGACAAAATTGACAAGATCCTGCTATGACTCAGCCTTCATCTAGCAGGGGTCAATAGAGTGTCCACTTCAGACTAGAGTAAAGCAGGTGATAAAGAACATCTAACGTCCAAAACTGAAGAAAAATCAGCCAATTCCACCTACACAGTACTCTGCCAGGGACAGTGTGAGGTTGTGCCTTAACCCAGGTCCCTTTGCCAGAGTTGGCAACCCCTTCTAAATGCCATGCGATACATGAGTACATAGAAAGAAAACCCAGAGAATATGTTCTTGGCAGTAGAAAAAGGAACTATGGGCTTTAACCCAATTACCAGGAGACAATGAGATTTGAATTCCAGGGAAGGGTGCCTACAGTTTCATTAATTGTTTTAATTTTATATATAAGACTTCTATATTTGTAGGAGTCTATGTGCATGAGAGAGAGAGAAAGGGGGGGCAGGATGGGGAGTGGGAGTGGGAGAGGGAGAGGAAAAGAAGAAAAGCAGTTGAATCTATTTTCATGGGGAGCAAGGAGTGTGTTAGCCAGATGTGTTTAGGGGTAAAGCCAGCTGTGTGAGAAACAAACCCTCAAGTAAAATTTGCACTGAGTCTAAGAAGAGGAGGGGCTTGAGGCAGATCAAAATTTTGGTCACGAAAGAGAATCACTGCATATGCTTTCCTGCCTGTTACCCTCGCCCATTCTGACCTTCCGAAGAAACTTCTACTCATGCTGGAAGATTCAGTTAAAATGACCTCCTCTGCAAAACCATCCCCAGGCAGGCTAATTTGCTCTACCTCTTATAAGAGCACAACTCCTGGTACCTATTTTTATTACAACTCACATTGCATTTGTACTTTTTATTTTGTCATTGATATAATGTATGTTTCTCACCCTTCCCCCACCACATACCTACACACTCCCAAACCATGAACCTGTAAAGAACCTTAAGGTAGAGTTTTTGTCTCATTCAAAAACAAAAAGTTGTGGCTCCAGCACCTTGCACAGTGCCTAGCATATGAGAGGTGCTGAGAGAGGGAAGGGAGGAAGAAAAGAAAGGAGGGAGTGATGGAGGGACTGAGGGAAGGAGTGAGTTCCTAACCAAAAGATCTCTATGAGCTGGAAGGGATTCAAAACATCTAAAGTTCAATAAACTCATGTTGTGCTTAGCTTTGTTCAACATGCCACAAATGCCCAACAAGTCAGCAGCTCTTTCAGAACAAACATTTCCTTCTCCACTCTGCTCCTTCTAGCCAACTCCTCCACATACTGCAGGACTTATTTGTACTGAGGTCCTTTTACATTCTCCCATTTTTCTTGGGTCCCTTTATGCATAGAAACCTCCCAATGGCAAACAGTTTCTTGGGAAGTACGTACTCACTGTGATTTATATTCCAGCCAACTTTGGAGGGGCCTGTGGTCCAGCTGCACATTTGTATATTCACTGAGCCGTACTCCCAACTCCACAGCCTCCTGACAGCTGCAGATGACAAAGCCATTTTTCATAAGGTGTGCAAGAGGAGGAGAGCGATGGGGTTAAACCTCATATGGAGGAGACAGCAGCTTTGGTGCAACTGAGAGAGTCAGGATTGATAGAGAATTAGAAACTGAGTCTGGAGTAGATAGTATCTACTCATTCTATTGACATCCACTTATACCTACTGTTTGGTTTCTCTGTTTTCAATTACCATTACACACTGTGTAAAATATTCTAAATACCCTAGAACTGTTTTCAGGAGCTTACAAACAAAGGCATTGAAGTTTTGCTTTCTCTTTTCTCTCTGTCTTAAACTCTTTCTTTCAATATGATCTTGCTGATCAAAAGCCCTGGAGCAAACAATTCAAAAACGAAAAGGAACAAGAAGTTGAAATGGCTAAAGGTGTATAGGGAACAAGTTAGTAAAAATGAAAAGGGTCAAAAACCTCATAATTTTGCTAAAAAGTGGAGTTTACAGAGGAGGAATTACCCATGGGTCTTGACTCCCATCTCTGAAATAGCAGCAGCAGGTGACGATCAAAAATAAAACTGCTGGCCCACAGGGATCAATGAAAATTCAGCCTCATTTCTCCTAGCCTGAACCAAGAGATGCATTTCCACTGAGTGATCCTGCATCCAGTGGGTCACCTCTACATGGGTTCCTATCTCCTGTCACCCCATAGCTTTTAGTCCACATTGTGGTCCCTGCTTATATAAAGCCTAATTGGACCCATTGTGTTGTTCCCTGTGTGTTCCCTGGATAAATCTAGTCTCCAGATTAAACTCCCTTAGGAATAGAATTGAGCTACCATATCATTTCATAACACCAGTATTAGTTAAGATGTCTTTTCTCAGGATTTAGCCATACATTCAGTAAAGGTGCCTCAGAAGTCACTGTATCTTTTGTGCTATGTGGGGTCTGGCATAGGAAGACTCAACAGGTGAGTTCAGGTTGAGATATTTGATGGCAATCACAGAATACAGAAGGATGATTTTCAAAAAGAATGAATCTCAATGTGGTGGGATGAACTTTCTCCTATTAGAGGAGAAATGAAAGAATCAAAAAGAATGTATTTGGGAGTGGCATTTTATCGCATATGACTCAGATGCCATTTTTCTGCCAATGTGATGACCCTTTGTAATAAAAATAGGTTCAAAAAAGAGTAAAATTCTCCTTAGCACGATATTGTCAAGGTTTTCATTTTGCCAATAGGAGGAACATGCTTTCTTCTTTCAGGGATTAAACTAATGGTCTTCAAAAGAAAATTAAGATTCAATGTGTCAAAATGTGTTTCCTCTTGGATAACTATGGAAGAAACTGATCTCAATCCTCAGCAGTGGAGATATGGAACTGGATCCAGAGCCCACCCGTCGCCTCTGCTATTCCCCATTCAAAGAGTCAGCCTTTCCCTCTTTAGTGCCAGCAAATCCCAAGCAGAGGGAAAAATCTGAACGCCAAAGTTTCCAAAATGCAAGTAGGGATAGAGTTCTCATGGGTTTTCTGAAAGAGCACCTTGGTAACCCCTCATTAGGGGAGGAAGCATGGAAGGGTGTTGTATAAAGAGGACAAGAGGGGATTGAGGAAATAGCAAAGAGTCAAGGGAGAGGGAGTGTTCTTATGAGATTCCCTCCAAAGGTCTAAACTTGAGGCCAAGACCCTCAACCCCTTGTGTGATATGAGAATGAGTTAGTGAGGTAAGAATCTACTTTTGGCTCTCTCACTCTGCACCATCTCAGGATGCCTCCACAATCTTCAGGGAAAAAAAGCTGACTAAATTTCCACTAGGGTTCTGATGTGTTATACATGGAGAAGGCAGTGAAGAATATGTTCAAGATGAAACAGAACCCTGGTCACCACAGGAGCTCACAGGCATGGGGCTTGTGAGGAATCATGGGGATCATCAGTGGTGTCTCCCTGTGAGTGAACTGCTGGTTGGTGAGCACTGTACAATTGTAGAGGACCCTCAAAGCACAATGTCACATTTGAGGCCATTAGATTGTCAAAATTGAGAATGGCTTCTTCCACTTGGTGGTAGAGGAAGGAGGAGTCCTCTCATGTCCAGAGTGTACTAGTGGTAAATGAAAACCCTTACTTTCTCAGCCTTTCCATGTCTTGCTAAATGGAACAAGGCTGTTCTGCAAGCCATGTTTTCACTTGTAGTTCATTCAAAGCAGAAGGTATTCCTTCTCTCGTACCATATATGCCATGGGATGATGAGAAGGAAATGAGATTCTCCTGGTTTCCCTCTGTCACTTCAGTGTCTTTCTGCCTTACCACAGAACTCACTTTTGACATATTAACCACCATTGAAATCACTTTCTTGTTGCTATAGATTTGGGGTCCTGTGTCAGGGGTGTATCATCATTGCAACGCCTTTCTACACGGCATGGAAGAATTATGCTGTTACATTTCCAAGAATCCTATTTTGTACGTGATTACTGGATGTAATTGCACCTCAATTTAAAGAAAAAGTTTTTCTACTTAGAACACCAAGAATGATTTCTGGATCCAGACTTTAGAGGGAGAAAAATCTTTGTTTCTAATCCTGATACTTCTTTTCACATGGAAGGAGCAGCACTAGCTTTGTACTCCTCCCCCTTTCTTCCCCTTCCCTGAGGCAGGGTGACCTAAATGATTTGAATCTTGTAAAGGTCTTGGGTACGCATCTATTTGCTTCTTCATGTGCTCCTCCTTTTGGAAGTTGACCTCACTTCAAATACTGTTCTTTGTTGTTCTCTGATCATCAGCAAAAGACATCTGGCCCTCACTCTCCAAGGGAAGATTGCAGGGGTTCAGAACTTCCTAAGTTTGAAAGGCCAAGTTTGGGCTTCGATATTGGAATATACTTGTCTGCTAATATAAATCATATTTTCCAATATTAATTTTATCAGAAATAATTATCACATTTGTATCTCTATCTGTTTTAATACTTATCTATTTCTTAATTAGATTCAAACTTAGAATGGACAAAGGGTGATTGTCTATGGGTGCCATGAAACTCCAAATACTATAATTCAGCTATTTGCAGATAATACTACAATTTACATGTAGCATCTCTGCAATCTTTCTCTTCATCCCATGTCCTTGTATAGCACAGTGTACCTTCATTTGTGGATAAACAATTCAATAAAGTAGACTCCTTGACCCCTTTAACTCCAAGAGGTATCACCTTCACTCTACTTTAGCAACCCATTCCCGCTGCTTTGCTTTGACACAACCCAGCCTTACTCCGTTTCAAATTTTAAATTCCATCTTTTTTACCTCAACCTTCAAAACACCCATTTCTTATCCTAGAATGAGTTGGGACTCAGCATCAAGGGATTGAGAAAACCTTCTTGACTGAAAGGGGGAAGAGAGAAATGAGACAAAATAAAGTATCAGTGACTGAGAGATTTCAAATAGAGTCAAGAGGTTATCCTGGAGGTTATTCTCACATGTTATATAGACAACCCCTTCTTAGTTTAAGGTGTATTAGAAAGGCTAGAGGGAAGTGCCTGAAACTGTAGAGCTGTGTTCCAGTAACCATGTTTCTTTAAGATGATTGTATAATGATATAGCTTTCACAAAGTGACTGTGTGATTGTGAAAACCTTGTTCTGATGCTTTTATCTATGGTATGGACAGATGAGTAAAAAATATGGATTAAAAATAAAGAAACAATGGGGGAGCAAATGTTAAAATAAATTGGGTAGAGGGAAATACTAGTGGTCAATGAGAGGGAGGGTTAAGGGGTGTGGTATGATGAGTTTTCTCTTTTTTTTAATTTCTTTTTCTAGAGTGATGTAAATGTCCTTAGAAATGATCATAGTGATGAATCTACAACTATGTGATGATATTGTGAGCCATTGGTTCCACACAAAGTATGGAATGTTCATACGCTAAGAATGTTCATGTTGTATGATGATTGGTTTTATTAATTAAAAAAAGTTTAGAAAAATCCATTTCTTTCATTTCATTATTCTTTTATCCTATCCTCCAACCTTAGGGGTGATATCCTACTTTTTGACACCTCCCTTTTCTCCAGGACTTCCAGGACTTTCTTCCCTTCATATATAGTCGATATTCTATGATTTATTAATTAACATCTTTGTGGCTTATAACTTGAACTCTTTCCACATTGCTTCTTTAACCATCTACCCTAAAGCAAATCCCCATATAGATATTAGCCTGGCATTTAGCTTTTTAAATCCCTTTCCTAACTTAAAGAAATTAAAAGTGCAATTTTCAGCCTTTCTGGACTATGATCCTATGGATCCACTTCATAAAACATTTCTTTTTCATTTTCCTTTCAGTCCTGAAACCAAGTCAGAATCCTATTCTGACCTTTAAATATAAAGAAGTGGTAGATAGGGAAACCTGAAGGAATCTAGAAGACACAACCAATGCCATCCAGTCCCTTCAGGAGACCTAGGAAGCCCTTCCTAAATTTTCCTAAGTCCCAGTGTATTTACCCAGAACTCTTGGACTTACTCTCATGCCATTCAACTGTCAGGGGAAAATAAGTTCAGGGAAAGGAGAAGCAACCCAGCAGAAGCTCAGCAGCTCCAGGCATGCCTTGCTGGACCCGCTTCTCAGTACTCTGGGCTAAAACAAAGAGAGAGGAGTGCCCATGTGTTCCATGGAGCTATGACAGTGTGGGCAGTCACTGAGCAGGAGGTGCAGAATCCAGCCAAGAGGACAGGTTTTGTGAAAGAGCCTAGAGGTATCTGCTGAACCTCACCCAAATTTTTTCTCTGTCTTAAAGAAGTTGGTGTAAAGTCATTTAATTACTGAGTGCTAAGTGAACACCTAATTTTGTCAAGTTGGTGAACTCCAGGCTCCCAAGGGATAGAAGAAATTCTGTTCTTTTATCCCTCTTTATAGAACTGCTTTCCCTTTCTCTCCTCACCTTCAGGACCTTTTTGGCTGTTGTTTTGAAAATAAAGGCAAAATTAGTTTTATTGAAGAAATTTAATAAAACAATGGCAATATTCTTTGAGGTTTTCAAAAGATAATTGTTCAAAAACTGAAGAAGAAAAAAGACTAGTGGGAGAGTAAATTCAAATTCAGGAATAGCTTCAGGTGTAAATTCCACCTTTACCTTGCATTATATGTGTACTACTGTCCAGCTGGTAACTCCACTTGGATGGCACAAATGCAGCCCCCACCCAGCCTCTCCTCTGTCCATTCCAGTGTTTTCTGTGTCAAGGAATAGCTCCACCATCCATGCAATAAAACAGGCCAAAAGCATTGCCATTATCCTTGACTGCTTCCTCTTCTCATCCCCAGTAGCCAATCTACCCTCAATTTCAATCATTCGACACCTAGTATATATTAAATATGTTCCCTTTTTCTTTATCCCAGATAATGTACTATTCCAAGCTACCATCATGTCTCACCTTCAATATCCTCCTAATTGGTCTCCCTATATTCACTATTGCCACCTCTCTCTAATCCATTTTCCTCCTAATATCCAAAGTGATCTTGACAGACCAAAATTTAATTCTGTTACTGCCATCAACTTATAACAATTGATTCTTCATAAATCTCATGGTGAAGACCGAAATTCCTTCCACAGCCCACAAATTCTGATCTCTGCTTTTATTCTCCAGCTTTACTTGGCACCTTTTTCTCCATTACTCTCTGACCTTAATTTCATTGGACTTTTAGGGTTTTCAAGTCGGTCATGTTTCTCTTTACCACAGGGCCTTTGCACCCACCACTGTCTTTGTTTGGAGCACTAGTCCAACTCCCAAACTCACCCAATACACATCTTCTTCACTAGTTAGTTTCTCCTCCTCTCAAATAACAGGGTGTTAACATCATTTCCTCATGGAAGTCTACCCTGATTTAAAGCTCCTGGGTACATTTGTGCAGGGCACCTGGTTGAGGGACAAATGATGGGTGGACTCTAGCTATTCTTCTCTCACCAATCCCTGTACCCTAAGACAGAATGCATTTCCTGGTACTATCTAATTCTCTCAAAGGTAGGGTATGGACTCATTGGCAGTTCTGCCCTATATCCCCAGTCTAGATCAAAGCTTTCTTGCTTACTGCCGGAACACCATATAATTAAAAATACTACAACTGTAAATTCACATTTATTTATATAAGATTATGTATTTAATGTCTCTCTCTCCTAGCAGGCTATAAGCTCCAGGAAGACAAGGACTGTGTCTGCTTTGGTCACCATTTTATCCACTAACAAAACCCTTGACATCTTGTAGGTGGTTGATAAGTGTTTGTGGAATGAATGAATGAAAAATCTATGACAACATTATGAGGATTAAGTTTTTGTTTGTGAAAGCAGCATGTAATTGCCCTTAACACAGCAGATACTCAATACATACTTCTTTGAAAATGAAACTGAGGAATCTGGCACTCAAAAAACGAGCTCCCTCATCCAAGTTATCAAGGTTACAGCAATATTAAGTGGGCAATGTGACAAAATGTTTTTGAGGTGACCTCTCATATATGGAGAGTTAAAGGGAATTGGTGTTTCTCAGTAGTGGGGACATTGGAGATTTAAAATGTCTGCTTGGTACATTAGGACCCTTGTTATTTTCCTGATATCATATTCATGGAAAAATCCTGGGAAAAGTAAGCTTCAGGGGCTTCCTGCTTGCCCATCACCTTTCAGCAATGGTCAGAGAAAGCTGGGCATTTGGGTGGTGCCGCTCAGAAAAACAACTGAGAGAAGAAGTCCATAAGATCTCACTTGCCATCTCAGATAAAAAGCCGTCATCCACTCATCATAGCTTGCATATATTGAATACTTTTGTGTCAGGCATTAGGGATAAATGCTTTACATGCATTATGCATTTCATCTCGACACAATTCTATGATGTATTAAGTTGAACTAAATGAAATTGTCAATATTTGACCCTTTAACATACCAAAAGGGCAATTTTATAAGTATTTCAACCTAACAGATACCATTATCCCCATTTTAATGATGAAAAGTTGAAGTCACAAGAGCTAGGATCAGAACCCAGCAAGCAGGATTCCAGAACATGGGGCAGCAAGTAGAAACCAAGAATCAAACTGTTGACAATAAAACACAAAGATTATTTTAAACTTTATAAATTTCCTCTATTATTTTAGATTCCCCCCCCATGTAGTCAGCTGCATTTGTATTAATTAATAGCAAAATACTTTCCAATGAAATGGGTTCGCACGCATGTCTCTGTGGGAAGACTGTGTCCTACTTCATATTCGGATCTGGGGAGAGAAGTTATTCTGAGGGAGTGAGAGCACTGCTAAAGAGGAAAGAAATGCAGGCTGAGTCTCTATGCTCACAGGAAGGAAGACAATGGAGAGCCCTGACCAGGCATGCCTACAAGCAGTAAGGCCCTGGGTGGACTTTCTAACTAAGACCCAACCCCACAGCACCTGCAGCCATGCCCTTCTTACGGCATCAGCTGCCTCAAGACACAAAGTCATCCTCAGGTCTCTGCTTTTTGCTTGATCTGAACATTATTACCAGATACGCACTATTAGAACTGGAAGGAACTTTATGGAACAGCCTTCTCTTTTTAAAGATGGGAAAACCAATGCAACAAACGTTTGCTGAGCATCTTCTACAAACCTGGCATTTTACTAGTTCTTGGTCACAAAGATGTGAACCAAATAGATACAGCCTGTACCCTAGTGGAGTTAACAAACTGATCAGAGGTAAAGTGAGTCACACTTAATTACAGTTGTGATAAGAACTGAAAGGCCAGGATGCAATTTTTTTTGTGATATGTGATAAATTTTTATATAAAAAAATAAAAATGTTTTATGATGGTGGACATAGCCTGGTATGGAAATTTGGATTTGACCAAACAAGGCAAGTGAAGAGTAGCTGGCCACTAAAGTGACGGGTTCACATAATTAGCTTTATGGTACAGAGAACTCACAAGCCTCTCTGGGCCTCAACAGGGAAAGGAACAACATCACTCAATTCTTGGGATTGGCAGGAGCATTAAATGGGGTAATATTTATAAAATACTTAGCACATCATAACACTCAGAAGTTTTGTTCCCCTTCCCAGTTCTTTCTGATCCAGTGTATTTTCTGCAACATGACGTTGTCTTTACTCTTAGGACACAGAGTCCTTCAGGATCAGTAATTTCAGTCTATTTTGATGTCTGTTTAACTTACCCTAGTGTGTTCTGTGGGGGCAGTTGATCTGAAAAGCATGCTCCTTCTCCTTACAGGGCCAACGGCTTTCCTTCTGTGGCACCAGGGGCTGCATGTGGTCTGTTTTTCAGCTCAAGGTGTTCATGTTTTCCCATGATTAAAACTATTCATGGTTGACTGTAGAAAGCTGAGAAGTGCCTATTATTTGGGGCTTGCCCATTCTGTGACATCACTCTACTAATTGCTTGAGAGTCACCTACTTAGAGAGGCTCTGCAGAGGGGGATCATTTTCATCAATAATCTGCTAATTACACAGAGAGGTGATCCAGCAGCCTTTGGTATCTCCACTTTCTGGGCCGTCCGCATTCTGAAGAGGTCTGGGGCAGTACTTGGTAGATGCCGCCAGGGAGTTAAGGAACATTGAGCATCTACTGCTTCTGGTATTGGGTCGTATGGCAGGGGGCTAACAGGGTGCTGGAATCAAGTCAAAGTAGAATCAAGTCCAAAGAATAGATCTGTCATTTATTATCTCATGGATTCGAGCCCTCTACACTTCAATTTACTCAAGAGTCATAGTGGTTTGGGAAGTAATTTTTTATTCGTTTTGCTCAGTACCTGGTGTATATTAATTATTCAATAGATGTTAACTATTAATAAGAATTATTAGGATCATAGTTATTTTATTATGCATGGTCCCTTCCCTTGAGGAGCTCACAGGCTAATAATAACAAGACATGATATTAAAATAATCATTATTATTATTTTATTATAATACAACCATTATTAGCATTAATAATTATAATTGTTATATTATATGTTGCACATAATTATTGTATTTATTATGTTATTATAATTATTGCTGATTTTATCATTATTATAGATATTAATGAATGCATGCTTTCTATTTGACTGACCCTGTACTAAGGATTAACTTATTTAACCCTCCCAACAACTTTATGAGATAGGCACAATTATCACCACCATTTAACAAATGAGGAAATGAGGGATCAGAGAAGGAAAAGAGATACATGCAAGTAGAGCATGCTATGAGGTTACCAGGGGCACTGAAGGAAATCATAGGACTTATCCTGGGGATAACAAAGAAGGTACCCCAGAGGATGAGCATCCCTGAGAAGAGTTCTAAAGTTTCACTCAGAATTACCTGGAAAGAAAGAAGAAGGAAGGGCTTACCAGGCTGAGGAAGCAGTTATAAGCACTGGCCTGAAGCCTGAGATAAGTGGAGGATTAGAAGAAGTACTGCTGGAATATAATGAGCGTGAAAGACAGTGGGACATGGGACAGGTATGCAGGGACATCAGGCTGACGAGCTAGGCAAGGACCAGATGGTGACTAGCCCTGACTGGATCCTGAAGAGCCAGAAAATACATCGCATGTAATAGGGACCCTTTGGAAACTACAGGGCAAAGGAGTGAATGATCTGATTGCAGTTTAGGTAGATCACTGAAGGAGTGCAAACAATGAATGGGAGGCAGGGAGACCAGTAGGAATCCAGGAAAGAGATGATAAGAGCTTCAACTGGAGCAGGAATGGTAGGGAACAGAGGGATTAAAAAACATTTAGGTGATAAAGTCATCCGGATTGGATGACTAATTGATGAAGAGTTGAAGAAGTGAAAATAGAAGAATGAATGCAGGATGGCTCCATAAACTGAGATGCAGAATAAAGAAAAAAGTAGATTGAGACTGGGGAAGCTTGATGGCAAACTCAGTTTAGAAACTGTTCAGTTTAAGGTGACTGTGGGTATAACAGCCAGCAATGTTTAGCTGGCAGTTTATAGGGCTGCCTGAGGCTCAAGTTAGAAGCTAGAGCTAGAGATAAAGATTTGGGGGGAGAAAGGATGCACATATGCACAATAATTGAAGCCAGGGAACTGGATGAGAGCCTCAGGGAGAGTGGAAAGAGCGAGAATATAAGAAGGCAGATAATAACACCCTGGGGAGCACAAATGTTGAAAAACAGACATAGTAAGAATTTGCAAAGGAGATGGAGAACTGTCAGAGGGGCCAAAGACAAAGCACAGTGTGATATTTTGGAGACCAAAGAGAGGACATAGAGCCCAGTGCAGTAGGGTCAAGGAAGGCAATAACTGAAACACAAGTATGGAATGTGGCAACTAGGGGTCACAGATAACCTGCGCAAAGCAGGCTGCTAATAGAGTGGTAAGTGTAGAAGCCAATGGACTGTGTTCTCAAGCCTGGCTAGGGTGTTGTTAGGAGTCCTGTGATATCATAAGTTTCGCCAATTTATCTTCATTCTCCACCTTCTCCTTCTCCTCCAACTTCTCTTACTTTGGCTTCCTTTTTAATCCTAGGTTCCAGACCCAGCTCTGATCAGAAGCTGGGCCCCCAGAATAACAAAATCACAATTTTAAAATAAAAAACAGGGGTGGTCTAATTTCAATATGGTATTTTAGGCTAGGTATTCAGATTTGTAAAGTAGGGTTTCATCTCTTTACTGTAACAGTGATCAGGGTGATCTGGGGTGAAGCCACCTCTAGCACTCCTGCCAATTCCAAACCATTTCTCTCTGGACTGCAGTGAGAGACTCTTTGGCTCTTGCTCTCTTACATCTATATTCCACAGGGCAGCCAGAACAGTCCTTCAGAGAAGAAAATTAGATCAGGTCTCTCCCTTGCTCAAAACTATTCAATGTCTTTCCTTCTCACCTAGAATCAATCTTAGTCCTTACATTGTTTAAAAAGTACTAAGTAATCTGACCCCTGCCTAACTCTCTACCTTGCTACTACATATCAGTCATAAGGTTCTCCTTATTGCTCCTCTAATACATCAAACACATACTTTTCTCAGGGACTAAACAGTTCTAGAAATTTGCCAAAATTTCATATTCTCTCTATATGGATGTATGTATATGTGTAAGTAGTCTTCCTCCTTTAACAAGAATAAGCTCCATGAAGATAGGAACTTTGTCTAAATCTCTCTTTTTACCGAGAGTTGGGCATTTAATACATAATTGTAGAGCCAGTAAGGGAATGAATACCTAAATTCACCCTGAAACAAAACAGAATGGGCCAAACAGAAACCAAACACTGATATCAATCCACCAACAGATGTATACCCAATATTCCCAATGCGCCTAGCATCTTGTTAGACATAATGTAGATATAAAGCAAGTCTTGTAACTGAGTCTTGCCCATAATGAACAGTCACATAAGTTGAGTAGACATATTAAAGAATTAGTGAATAATACATTTTATAGAAAAGTATAGTCTTTAAATTAAAATTCCAATCAGTATATTTATTTTGCCTTACCACTGGAGCCCTAGCTCAACACTTGTTCACTTCTCTATTTAAGAAGCTTCTTATTTTCCTTCTTAGGAATTTCACATTCACTGGCCTCCTCCGCTCAGTTATAAAATCTGACCCCTTCAGGGCTCAGAGAAACTCAGGATTCATGAAAAGGACCTGACAGATACATCTGGAGAACTGAGACTAGTTAGAGACTTTAACCATTGTATTTAACATTTAATCAAAATGTTTCCAACACCACTACATCAAGGAAATTTTTGTTATTATCTGTTCATAAATCAAAAATTGCCTATGTGGTTACTAATATTGCCCCTCTGATCCTAATAAGACAACAAAAAAGTAGATGAGAAATATTATGGATCCCTTTCTTATGAATAGAATAGTCTAGAAAGAAGTAGATTGCTTAGTATCAAACTATTGGAGTTAGAGGTCAGTTCTCCTGAAATTTGTCCCTGTGCACCCTCTTCTTTATGGCCATTATTGATTAATCACTGGGGACTCAGATTTCAGTGGGGAGATAGAAAAGCTGAGTCATCAACTTTGATTTCTTGACAAAGCCTTTGTCTCAGTAGGCTTTTCCTCAAACAAATATCATGCAAGCAAAGCCTCATCAGGTTACCACAACAATTTAGAAAAATATCACTTGCATGAAGACTCATTAACTCAAAGATGAAACCAACAGAAGCAGTGATCACATCACAATAACAAATGAAAGAATCTTTCCTTTGGTTAGACATAAAGTCGATATAGTAATGATTGACCTCATTCACAACGGTAAGCCAGCCTTACGTGATCACTCCCATGACAAAAAGAAAGAAATTGGATATAATGTTTGGATTCCTCTAAAAATGGGAGGCTTGGGGGTGGTTTAAGTATATTCTTTTCTGAACTCAGAGGAAAGAACAAGATTCATTTATTCATTTATTAAACACATACAAATAACCAGCACTAGGGTAGATACAGCGAAGAGAAGGGTATTAAAAAGGTATCATTGTCTTCCACCAGCCTGACTAACTTAAAAGTAGTCACAGATAATGAGAACTAATATTAGAATCATCCACAGAAGAAGCAAAATATTATAGTATAATATTTCTAGGTCAATAAGAAAGGTGAGCTGTAAAAAAGGCCCTGAGTAAAATAAGTTAATCGATTCATTTTATAATTACTTACTGAGTACCTACAACATTCCTTATACTTTAAAGCACAAAACACATACATTACCTTAAAGGATCTAAAATTTGCATGAGATTATCGACCACACACATCAAAGATAAATAAAATCATGTGCAGTATGATACTGCTTGCTGATTGAGTTATATTGGAAAAAGCTTCATTGAGGAAGTGGGAATTGATCTGGGTAACCAGGGAAGCATAAAATTTAAACAAGTGAATAGGAAACTCATTCCAGGCAATGGGAACAATGTAATTAAGTGGAGGTAGATGAGAAAGTGTGTTAGTGTAAATAATGTTTATAACAAAAATGCAATAGTCTCAGGTCCTAAACAAAATTAAAGTTTATTTGTGTTTCATATAGAGTCCAATACAAATGTTCCCAGACAGTGGGAAGCTTTCTGTACAGCCATTCAAGGATCAAGATCCTTTAATCTTATGGTTCTGTCCTCCTCTACGTCTTTGGAATCCTCCCTTTAGCTGGTGGGTGGAAAAGAGAGAGATCTACTGCGCATGAAAAAAAATTTATGGGCCAGGCCTAGTTGTTCGAGCCATTCCTTTGGCTAGAACTTAGTCCTAATACCACACCTGACCGAAAGGCGAGCCTAGTTGTGTGATCAGAAGGACAAGGGAGCAGGCTATGGTGAACAGTCTCTGTCACAAGCATGTCTGGGGGAAAGAAAGTAAATCTGTTTGACTGGAACAGGGGTTGGAGAACTAAAAGGAGATGAATCAAAAATGGAGAAGCATAAGACACAAGACTTCCTCTGGGAGCTCAGGGAAAAAAAGGATAAGACACACATAAAAAGGTTAAGAACAGGGCGGCTGCCGTGGCTCAGCAGGCAGAGCTCCGACCTGCCGTGCTGGAGGTCTGGAGTTCGATCCCTGGTGCCTCCTGCCCATATGCAAATTAAAAAAAAAAAAAAAAAAAAGGTTAAGAACAAACACAAGAGATTCTTCTGAGAATGATGCAGAAAATAGATGGGAAGGGAATTCATGATATTCGGAGGTTGCTCAGGGTGGCAGTCTGGGAAAGGCTTCAAAGAAAATGTAAAAAGATAACTGAAACTTGAAGGATGGATTCACAAAAGAAAACAGTATATGAGTAGATATCTCAGGTGGAGAGAACAGACGAATCTGAGAAATGTTCCTAGCAGAAGTTAATTTGAGTCAATTGTTAAAAGAACTGATAGATTTAGAAGTGGTAAGAGCAGAGAGTAAGACGTTAATACAAATGGGGTTGGGCACAAGGAATACAAGCAAGAGCAGATGGACTGATAATTATAAAGCTGTTTTCAGGAGACAATCAGACTAAGTTTTTATCAATGGGCGCACTTTTAAGAGCAGGAGAACAATTCTTCATGTATAAGCATTTGACACAATGCAGGACTTTTAGCATCCCTAAGCCTCACCCGCCAAATATTGATACTGTCCCCAATAACAGTGACCACTGAAATTCTCACACATTTCCAAATCTCTCTTTTGGCTGTATGGGTGGAGCAGCAATGCCTCTATTGAGAGCACTGGCCAGAGAACAAAAAGAGATGAGGTCAGAAAAGTGGTCAGGGCCCCTTTGAGCTAAGCTCCTAAATGTGAGGCTAAGGAAGTTAAAGCAGAGAAAAGAGAATACAGGAAGCTACTACAGATCTTAAACCTGGGATTATGCTGAAAATACTGTTCAGATATGTTACCACCAGGCTTGATGTCCAGGATGGTGGCACCGATAATTAGAAACCATGTTTCCGGCTCAACTTTAGGCATAACTCACAAAAGACTTATACCCAAATCAAGTTGATTAATCCAAATGTCACATATGGGCATTCAAATATTAAACAATAAATTCCTGAAAATTCAGGACACTCCTAAATTAAGACCAGTAAATCAGTGTCTTACCTCCTGAGGCTAGAATGGTATGTAGATGGAAGTAACTTCCCCTAATGAAAGAAATCAATCTGGCAAGAAACCAGAGAAGTTAAAGTAATATGCAAGTGTCTACATTTCCTGTCCAACTGACCTTATTTTCTGTGTGTTTCCGCTCTTCAGAGAGCCACTGCGATTACTTCAGATAAATCAGGCTCTACAGAACAGATATGTTTTCTTCTGATTTCAAAACCATTCAAAATGATTCCCTATCAAATAACAGGATTGCTGATTTGCTAAGCTACACTTCTGTACCCATATCCTTTGCCCTTGAGTGGCCCTAGGAAATTAGAGTTTTCAGGTGAAAAGCAGGCTGAGCAAAATAGGGGTAACCCATTGGCCAGGATTGCCTTCCATTCCACAACCACAGATCAGGCCTGGCCCTACTAGCATTGATGTGGGGCAATCAGGGAGGTAAATGCACTTATACACCTGATGGGAAATGTCACTCAGAAACACCTCAGCAGCAAGAGAGGCATTGAGAGGCATTCTTCAAATGGATGTTTGAAAATAACCATGAGACCCAGAGATAAGCACTTAGAAGTTCTTGAAGGGGCCAGACATACAGACTCACAAAAAAAAATTCTAAGAGAATATCCATCATACAGGAAAACAATTCCCAGGCAATAATTTCCCCAAACTATCTGACTTCTTTGAAAATTCACTGGGAGTTTTTCACGGAATCCCAGAAATCAAAATGTCATATTGATTAACAATCCTTCTATTTTGAAAATTCAGATACTCCCAAAGGGCCCTGATGCTCTTGAAACATCAAAGCAAATTAATTGATTATTTTCCTCCTTACTTCTCAGGGAAATGCCCTCCACCGAGACAATGGACTTTTCCCCTGAAGAAGAGAGGACATGAGTACCTTCGATACATATAAAACTATGAGTTTAAGGACAAAAAAGATTTAATCTTTAGGAAAAGGGGAAAGCAGAAGTTAGGAGGGAGGTGAAGAAAGACACAGAAGCTCCTCCTCCACATATCCGCAAATGTCTCTCACTATCTGGAGACAGATTCAAGGAGATTATTTCTGTTTAAGATGAAGGGGACTAACCATTCATTCCACTTACAAATATTTTTGGAGTAATTACTTGGGACCAGCAGTGTACCAGGGTCTGGGCATGTAATAGTGAGCAGGAGAGAAAGCCTCAGCTGTCACTTGAAGGCAGAAGAAAAGAATTCAGTTAAATGGGTAAATCTGCAACTGCTACGGAGAGTGGGAGAAGTCTGGGAGCAAACCAAAAGAGCCTGGGGGATGGCACATAGAGTGGACCTATGAGAAGGAAGAAAGGCCTGGGGAGCCAAACCTAAGGGGAAGTGGAGGTGTGCAAGTTCAGGTCAGATGGCCATGGTCTTTGCAGTTCGCTTGGAAGCATTTGCTGAGAGTAAAGTTTGAGACAGGAAAAAACAAAGAAATTCCAAAACAGAGAAAATGTATTCTCAATCCTGATAAGTCTAGTGGTTTGCCTGCTTTTTCACCCACTAAATGAGTTGATGTGCAAACATTTGCTCAAATGCAAATTCATAGAGACAGGGATGGTAGCGCACAGGTTACCAGGAGCTGGAGGTGAGGGGAAGGGGATGTTGTTACTTAATGGGTGCAGAGTTTCATTTTGAGGGGATGAAAACTTGGGGTAATCTATGTTGGTAATGGTAGCACAATCGTGTGAATGTAATTAATATTACAAAACTGGACACTTGAAAGTGGCTAAAACAGGAAATTGTATGTTGTATGTATGTTACTCCAAAAAAAAAGTTTAAACAATAATGTGAGCCAGCAAGTAAGAACTAAAAGAACAGTATAATAAAATTTAAGTTCAATTCAATGCAAAGAAAAAGTTGGTGATCAGTCTGATATTACCACCTACCTTAAACCTTCTATGATATTCCAACAACCTGCGAATGCTCCTTTCCATTTTAGAAACCTGTGTATTTTCTGATCTTGTAAGAGCTCATTTAGAAGTCCCTTTAGAATACAATTAATCAATCTTTAGTATCAGCAAACGATTATTGAACACCTGAGAAACTGCACCTGAATGCTCATTACCAGCTTCACTAGGAGATCGGACCCACTCAGTTCACTCCAACTGCACAGACCGCCCTGCCTTTTCACCAAATACTTCAAGAATGCCCCCATCTCACAGCATTTGCACTTGCTGTTTCCTCTGCCTGGAATGCTCTTCTCCCAGAGATAAAGACAACTTAATCCCTCATCTCCTCTTCCGTTAAATTTTGTTCAAAAGTTATCATCCCAGCAAGGGCAACCCTGAAACCTCACTTTAAATTCTAGCCAAACAATATTTCTCATCCTCTCTGCCTTGCTTAATTTTTTTCCACAGTATTTTCCACCTTCAAGATGCTATATAATTTGCTTTTCAAATTATAAATATTGTCTCTCCCATCCCCTGAGTTGAATGAAAGCTCGATGAGTATGCATGTATCAGTGGCTGATGCTAAATAAAAATTTGTCGAATAATGAATAAATGTTAGTTATCGCTCATATCGTTTCTGAAAAAGAGACTGAAAATCACTTTCTTGTTAGTGTTCTCTGCCTTTGAGATCTCTGGTTCTAGAGTAAGATGGTAAGTGATAGGGCCAATAAATATCTAATATCATTTATTGAAAACTCATTAAAGCAAAGAGACCAATGGTAGCATAGAAGAGAGAAGAAAGGGGAGGATTGGAGGGGAAGGGCGATGAAGGGATGGAAGGGAAGAGGAGACCTGGAGAAGAAGGGAGAGAGCAAATAGAGACAAAATCACTGAGGAGGCAGCATGGATTACAAAGGACAGCAAGTGAATCAAATCGGCAATGGAAGACTCAGCATGTGAGTAGTGGCAAAAGAGCTGTCCTCTGCCATTCTCCCACCGTTTGTGCCCCTGGGAGTGAGTGAGAAAGCATGCCCTAGCAGGGCGAGAGCCTGCCCCTGCTGGTCCCCTCTTTCTCCCCCGTGGTGGGAGGCAGTGTCTGTGTCCTTGGAGGGGTGCTTGAATTGACCCAGGCCAGATCAGGTGGGTTGATTACCCATTTAACACAGGGGGTTCCTCAGAGAATTAAATGGATTGTAGACTGCATATTGTCAGACAAAATGCTTCTTTGAAGTGAATATTAGGATGCTTAAGATGTTTTTAGTAGTTTTAGTTTTTAAGGTATTTTCAAGACCTTGAATTTCAGTGTGTGTGGTTTTCTAATGGGAACGAAGCTTCAAAATTATGTCAAAGGATATTTGATATAAAAATATGAGCTTTATAGTCAAACTAATATATCCTGTGCAGACGGCAAGGTCAACCTCTACCATCCTGGGGACTCTTGAAACTCCCTAGCTCCTCATTATCTTCTGCCAAAACACAAATTGCAAAGTCCACAGATATTTTACAAGAAAGGTCCACCTGCAACCTCAAGTATCTTAATTCAATTCAAGGCCCTACAGCGCTCCCCCTGCCCCACCCCAGTTTGCATCACTGCAGATTTTAAAGCCTGGGATTGTGATGAGTGTTAAGAAGCCCTATTAATCAGCGCTCCACAGTTGACTCTGCAATTCTGACACTGCGACACTGCTTGAAGCAATGTATGGCTCTCCTCTTCATCCTGGAAGGCTGTGTATAAGCCTTACACAAAGTTAAGAAACAGGATTTTGCATCTCACAGTCCTAAGATTAACTCTCATCTTCCAAATGATTATAACCTTGGATATACTCATCTCTAAAATGGATGCAATAGTTTATCTCACATGGTATTAGGATTATCAGAGAAAAAGTATATGACGTGCCCAGCATGAACCTATCACAGAGTTGGGTTTCAAAAAGAAATCAGTCCATTCTGCTTCCCCCTTTCCTTATATTCCCATGTTTTGTGATAGATTTTCTCTTTTTCAAGGCCGCCATTGATATCGGGTTCTATAAATCTCTAACTCTTTTCAACCACAAGCTGATTTTATTCAGGGCCTAGGAATGGGACTGGGATGTTGAGCTCAGCAGAGTTCTAAAGAATGCCGGGCAGTGAGCAACTGAAGCTACAAGCTTAGGAGAGGGAGGTCTCACCAGGCAAGAACAGTCCTTGTTTACTTTCCATTTTGAAGGGAATACAGTCTTATCTTATTTTGAAGGGAGTAAAGTATGACTCTACTCATTGAATACTCCAAAATATTAAACTATTAATCTTCACTTGATTCAAATTTCTCCTTTAAAACTATAGAAAATAAAATGTTTAGTATCAATTATTCTTCTTAGAAACTTAGAGAAACCCCACCGTCGCAGGAATTCCCAAGGAAGTCACCATAATAATTACAATAACACAAATTAATATTATGGGCCAGAAGTTTTTTCTCCTTTTTTTTTTTAATTGAGGTGTATTTCTATTTACCCTTAGTCGAGTAAAGTTAAGGAAACTTGGTCATAGAATTAAGATGGATGGAAATAATGAATATGAGGGCAAGAAGTAGAGAATAAACAATGGGGAAAAATGACTTGGTCAAAAGTTAGCCTTAAAAAAGAATACGAGGGTGCACGGGTGGTTCAGTTAGAATGCTTGCCTTCCATGAGGGAGACCCAGGTTCAACTCCCGGACCATGCACCGGATAAAAAAAAAACACCAAAACTGATAATACCCTGGATAGATTCATGAAGGAAAAAAAAGAGGGACCATAAATTACCAATATTAGGAATGAAAAGAGGATCTCACTATAGAGATTGTGCACACATTTAAAAGGATAATAGTGAAATATTATAAACACCTTAAATGAAATGAAGAAATTCCTTGGAAAATATACTTTACCAAATTGACATAAGGTGAAATAGATAATTGGGTGGTCCATATGTCTGTTAAAGAAATTTAATTCATTATCAAAAACTTTCCCACAAATAAAAGTCTAGGCTCAGATAGTTTCACTGGTGAATTAAACCTAGAAGGAAAAAATAAAACCAAACTTACACATACCCTTTGAGAAAATAGACAACACTTCCCAACTCACTTTGTGAGGCTGGAATAACCTAAAACCAGAAACTGGAAAAAATTACAAAAAGAGAGAATTATAGAGTAATAACCTTTATGAACAAAATTCAGATATAATTAACAAAAATGTTAGCTAAATTGAAAACAGTAATATATAAATAGGATATTGCATTATGATATAGTGGTATGTATTCCAGGAATGCAATGTAAATAATGGAGTTTTAAAAAAAAAATGCAACATATTAACAAAGTGGACAAGAAAAACCATTTAATCATTTCAGTAGATGCTGGAAAAAAAATTGACAAATTTCAATGCCAATTTATGATTTAAAATAGCTCTCAATGAATTAGGAATATAAAGGGAATTTGTTGATATGATAAAAGATATCTATGAAAAACAAAAGGTATTATCATTCTTAGATGGTGAACGACAACACTTTTTCCATAAAATTAGAAAAAAGTCAAGGATGGCTCACTGTCACCACTCTCATTAAACACTTTACTGAAGTCCAGGTCAGTGCAATTAGTGAAGAATAGAAATAAAATGTATAAATATTAGCACAGAAGAAGTAAAACTGTCTACTTTCAGATGACATGATCATTAACACAGAGTCCTATGGAATTTGCAAGACATCTAATAAAATAAGAGTATTTAGTAAAATTGCACAATACAAAGGTAAAATGCAAAAAACAATTGTATTTTTATATAGTAGCATCAAACAATAAGAAAATATAACTCCACTTTTTAATTCTTAGAGGCTTAAAATGCAAATACATAAAAAGTAAGGATAGCTCTAATTTATAACAGGTACCCCCAAAGGGTGGAGGGATGGAAGGGTATAGGAACAGTGTTTGTGTATGCTATTGAAATTAAGTTAACAAATGAATGCTATAGATTTCAGATGTTAAATTTAAGCCCCAGGGCAACCACAAAGAAAAACCTGAAAAATATATACAAAAGGAAATGAGAAGGGACTCAAATTTTACACTACACAAAAATGAATTACATAGGAAAATAAGTACTAATGGGAGATTTGAGGGGCAAAAAAGGTATAAGACTTACAAAGATCAAATAGTAAAAGGACAGAAGAAAGTCCTACATTATCTGTAGTTAATTTAAAAGTAAATAGATTAAAGTCTTCAGTCAAAAGGCAGAGATTGGCAGAAAGGATGAAGAAGCATGACCTTACTATATGCTACTTACAAGAGATTCATCTTAAATTCAATGATGCAAGTAGGTTGAAAGAGTAATGACAGAAAAAAATATGCTATGCAAATTGTAACCAAAAGAGAGCTGGGATAGCTATACTAATATCAAATAAAATAGACTTTAAGCCAAGAACTGTTACAAGGGACAAAGAAGTTCAGATATACTAATAGAATGGCCAATTCAGCAAGAAGACATGATGATTATAAATATATATGCACCTAATATCAGCACTACAAAATATATGAAGCAAATATTGACAGATTCAAAGAAAGAAGTAGAAGGTTCTACATTATTATTAGGAGACTTCAATACACCACATTTAATTATGGGTAGAATATTTAGACAGAAGATTAACAAGGAAATGTAAGACTCAAATGATACTATAAACTGCTAGCACTATATATATATATATTAGCACTATATATATGTGTGTATGTGTGTGTGTGTTTATCACTTCAACCAACAGCAAAACATATATAGAACATGTCAACCAACAACAGCAGAATACACATCTCAAAGGCACATGGATAATACTCCAAGTCAAAGAAGACACAACAAAGGAAATTAGAAACTATCTTGTGGCTAATGAAGATTAAAACACAAAATACCGAACTCTATGGGATGCAGCAGACAGTGCTGACAGGGAGATTTATAGCTCTAAATATTTACATTAAAAAAGAAAAAAAATGTCAATTTAGAGACCGAACTTCAAAACTGGAAGATCTAGAAAAAGAAGAGCAAACTGAACCCTGAGTGAGAGAAAAGAGAAAATAACAAAGATTAGAGTAAGTGAACTAAAGAATAAAAGACAATAAAGAGAATCAAGAAAACCAAAAGTTGTTTCTTTGAAAAGATCAATAAAACAACAAACCTTCAGGTAGACTGACAACAAAAAAAGAGAGAGAGAGAACGCAAATAATTAAATTTATAAATGAAAGGGGCACATTTATCTCAGGTTGTAGGAGAGGGTCAACATAAGAAAATAAATAAATAAACACACCATATTTAGACCAAAGGGGGGAAAAAAGCCCACATATGATCATCTCAATTGATGCAGAGAAGGCATTTCACAAAATCCTGCAAGGTTTCTTGATAAAAACACATTAGAAACTGGAAGTAGAAGGAAACTTCCTCAGTATGATAAATGTTATATATGAAAAACACACAGTTCACTTCATACTCAGTGTGAATGAATGAAAATATTCCCCCTAAGATCAGAAACAAGATAAGATGACCACCGTCACCACTGAAGATAGGGAAAAATAAGGACTTTCATTTATTGCTGGTGGGAATGTAAAATGTTGCGGCCACTATGGAAGATAGCTTGGCACTTCCTCAGAAAGCTCAGTATAGAACTATCATATTACCTAGCAATCTCACTACTAGGTATATGCCCCAAAGAATTGAAAGCAGGGACTTGAACAGATATTTGCACAGTGATATTCATAGCAGTATTATTCAATATTCCTAAAAGAAGAAAGCAGCCATGTCCATCAACCATGAATGGATAAACAAAATAGTATATGTGTGTATATATATATATATATATATATGCAATAGAATATTATTCTAACTCACGCAACAGAATGGATTAATCCTGAAACCATCGTGTTGTGTGAATAAGCCAGCCACAAAAGGACAAGTATTGTATGCTCTCAGTAATATGAAACAACTAGCATAACTAATCTCATGGAGTCAGAATCTGAATTATACACTACCAGGGGCTGGGTTGAGGGTAGAGAATGAAGAGTTACTGCTTAAATTGTACAGAATTTCCATTTGGGTTGATTGTAAAGTTGTGGTAATGGATGGTGGTGATGGTAGCACAACAGTGTTAATGCAATTAGTATCATTGTATTATATATGTGAATAAGGTTAAAAGGGGAAATTTAGGTGATAAATATGTTACTAGAGTTAAAAAAAAAACAGAAGAAAAAAATTATTATCAAAACAAATACAACAGCATATTAAAAGGATTGTATACCATGACCATGTGGGATTTGTTCCAAGAATGCAAAGGTGATTCAACATATGAAATTCAATGGAATATATCAAATTAATGTAAAAAGGGAAACGACCTTATCATCCCAATAGATGCAAAAAAAAAAAGCATTTGACAATATGCAACACCCTTTCATGATGAAAGCACTCAACAAACTAGAAATAGAAGAGAACATTTCAATATATTAAAGGCTATTTACAAATAAGCCCACAGCTAACATCAGACTCAATGGTGAAAGACTGAAAGCTTTCTCAATGAGATCAGGATGCATGTTTGCACCAGTTACTCAATATTGTACTAGAAGTTCTACCAGGAAAAAAAATGGCAAGAAAAAAAAAAGGCATTTAAATTGGAAAGGAAGAATTAAAACTTTATCTATTTACAAGTGACATGCTTGAAAGGAATCCACAAGAAATTTACCAGAACTAATAAAGTAATTCAGCAAAGTAGCAGGTACAAGGGCAAGACACAAACACATACACAATTGTGTTTTTATGCACTAGCAATGAACAATAATACAAAGAGGAAATTAAGCAATTACATTCATAATAGCATCTAAAAGAATAAAATACCATAGGATAAATATAGCCAAACAGGGGAAAGACTTGAGTACTGAAAATTGCAAAACACTTCCGAGAGAAATTAAAGATCTAAATAAGTGACAAGATATCCCATGCTCATAGATTCAAAGACTTAATATTAAGATGTCAATACCACCTAAAGCAATCTACAGATTCATGGTTGTTTTCATTTATATTTTCCTTAGGATTAATGATGTTGACTATCTTTTTATGTGCTTATTGTCCATTTGCATATGGGCATTTCTACTTTGGAGAAATTTCTACCCACACCTTTGCCAATTTTTAATTAGTTTTTTCTCATTTGTCATTCTATCCTAAAAGTTCCTACACATTCCGAATATTAGACCGTTGTCAGAGAAATGATGTGCAAATATTTTCTCCTAGTCTTTGGGTTATCTTTTCTCATTCTTGATAGTGCCCTTTGATGCACAAATGTTTTTAATTTTCATGATGTCCAATATATTTATTTTTCTTTTGTATCTCATGCTTCTGGAGTCATTGCCTAATCTCAGGTTATGAAAAGTTATCCCTTTGTTTCCTTCTAAATGTTTTGTAGTTTTATCTCTTATCTTTAGGTCACTGATACATTTTGAGTTCATTTTTGTTTATGTTGTCAGGTAGCCACATTGTCTTGCATGTGTCTGCTTAGTTGTCTCAATCCGATTTGTTGAAAAAACACTATTCTTTTCACATCGAAAGATCTTGCCTCCCTTGTCATATATCAATTTATGATGGACACATACTTTTTTTAATTCTCAATTATTTTCTATTGATCTATATATTTAATATTATACTAGTGGCACACTATTTCTTTGAAGAAATGTCTATCAAAATCTTTGGCTCTTTTTTTTAACATTTTTATTGTATAATATAATATATGTACAAACCAAAGAAAGAAAAAAGCAATAGTTTTCAAAGCACTCTTCAACAAGTAGTTACAGGACAGATCCCAGAGTTTGTCATAGGCTACCATACCATCCTCTCAGATTTTTCCTTCTAGCTGCTCCAGAACATAGGAGGCTAGAAGGAATAAATATTTTTTTACCATCACAATTAACTTTTTTTTCTTTTTTTGTGCAAAATAACATATATATATTTTTAAAAAGCAATAAATTTCAAAGCACAGAACAGCAATTAGTTGTAGAACAGATTTCAGAGTTTGGTGTAGGTTACACTTCCACAATTTTGGATTTTTACTTCTGGCTGTTCCAAGATACTGGGGACTAAAAAAAATATCAATGGAATGATTCAGCAATCATATTTGCTTGTTAAACCCTACCTTCTCTGTATAACTTCACCATCACCTTTCATCTTTCCATCCCACTCTTTAGGGGTATTTGGGCTATGGCCATTCTAACCTTTTCATGTTGGAAAGGGCTGTCAATAATACGTGGTAGGTAGATGGAATTAGTTAATGCTCTGGAGAGGCTGGACCCTCCATGTTTCAGGACTTATCTGGTGCAGGGACCCATCTGGGGGTTGTAGGATTCTGGAAAGTTATCCCACATGGAACCTTTGTAGAATCTTACATATTGCCCTAGATTTTCTTTAAGATTGGCTGGAATGGTTCTGGTTGGGGTTTGACAAGTTATGATGGTAGCAATGTCTAACTGAAGCTTGCATAAGAGTGACCTCCAGAGTCACCTCTCTACACTATTTGATCTCTCTCAGCCACTGACATTTCATTAGTTACACTTTACCCCTCCTTTTGTTCATGATAGCATTGTTGATCCCATGGTGCCATGGCCAGACTCTCCCTGGGAGTCATCTCCCATGCTGCCCAGGAGACTTTCAGCCCTGGATGTCATGTCCCATGTAGTGGGGAGGGCAATGATTTCACTTGTAGAGTTGGACTAAGAGAGAGTTAGGCCACATCTGAGTAACAAAGAGGTCCTCCAGAAGTAATTCTTGGGCAAACCTATATGTATGCTAAGCTTCTTTGCTACATACATAAGCTTCCCAGGAGCAAGCTTCAAGATCAAGGACTTGACCTATTGATTTGGGTGTTCCTAATGTTTGACACAGTATTGGGGGATTCCCTGATGGTAAAGTTTAATAGTTCCATATTTTTTCTGCCATCCTTCAAGGTACTTTGCAAATACTTTTTTTTGTGCAAATACTTTTTGATTATATTCTTAATATGTTCTAGGATGTATCCAGGCATTACATTAAGCTATACAGGATTAAAAGCCCTCATTCTTATTCTGGGCTCCCTGTGTTTTGATCGTTCAAGTGAGTGATCCAGACAGGTTGAATTACATTATGTGCTATAGAAAATTTAGGTTCCAGACAAATTAAACCCTTCTTCCTGAGGTCTCAAAGAGTAGATGAAGTTCTAAAATATAGACAATGTTTTCCATACCTTGTATTCTGAATTACCTTAATCCCAACCTGATCAGCTTCATTCTTATGTCTAAGTACCAGATTATACATATATAAAATAGCCTCTCAAAATCCAGAAATGGATTACCACTCCAGACTAAATGTGTCTGCTACAAAAGTTTACAATCTAGGCCCCTGTTTTCCTTTAAGTATTTTCTAAAGGAGACCATACAATAATTGTTCTTTCATTTAAGGCCTATTTTCCCTCACCAAATGTCCCACAGGTTTATTCACATCATTGCATGCCTCACAACTTCATTACTTTTTGTAGCTGCACAATATTCGATCGTAAGTATATACCATCATTTACCAATCTACTTCTCAATGCATCCTTCAGCCACCTGTATTCATTAGGCATCATGTACAATGCCCAAAGTCCACAGTCCATTAACATTTTCTAATTTAGATAATTTCATTGTTCCCAAGAGAAAGATAACCAATAAACACACCTTCACCAAACAGAAGATCTAAACTTCCCCTTAACTCTTGTCCCTGCCCCCTTTATGTACCCCTTGTGTTGCTGTGGTACTGCTGATGTTTTCCTGTTAAACATAGCATAGTGTGCAATAGGAGTTTCCCCCTGTACCCTGGACTTAAACACTCTTTGTACACGAATCATACCTTTGAAGTAGTACTTGCAAGAACTTATTTATATTTCTAGTGTTACTCAGTGGGACACATAGGTCTATACAACCCCTTTCAACCATGTTCACCTTCAATATGGTGATATTACTTATGGACCTACTAGAGAACCACTTGCACTTCTATCTATTCCCTTACATTTTAGTTCAACCTCATTAACTAAACGTTCACTGATCTCTAACTTCTGTGTGTCTCTAGGTCCCCTATGTCTTGTACTAGAAGCCCCTGATTTTACCATGGTCATAAAAGTGGAATTATACAGTATCTATCCTTTTGTGTTTGGCTTATTTCACTCAGCATTATGTCCTCAAGGCTCATCCATCTTGTCATGTGCTTTGAGACATCATTTTGTCTTACTCCTGTATAATATTCCATCTTATGTATATACACATTTTATTAATTCACTCATCTGTGCATGGATATTTGGATTGTTTCCATCTTTTGACGATTGTGAATAATGCTGCCATGAACATCAGTGTACATATGTCTGTTTGTGTGATTGCTTTCAGCTCTTCTGGGTATATACTGAGTAGCGCTATTGCTGGCTCATAGAGCAACTTGATATTTAGTTTTCTGAGGAACTGCCAAATTGTCTTCCATAGCAGCTCTACCATTATACATCCCCACCAGCAGTGCATAAGTGTTCCAATTTCTCCACATCCTCTCCAAGATTTGTGGTTTTCTGTTTGTTTCATAGCAGTAAAATCTTTGGCTCATTTTTTAATTGGGTTGTTTTTTCATTTTATTGTTGAGTTTTAGAATGTCTTAATATATAATCTGCATATTATACCCTTATTGGCTGTAGTAGTTAGGTTCAGGGGTCAGCTTGACCAGTTGATGGTGCACAGCTGTTCTGTTGCTGTGAAATTCAGCAGCATGTGAAATTCATCTATAGCCAGTTCAATCTGCAGTTGTCTAAGGGGAGTGCCTTCTGCAACAAATGATGTTTAATTTAATTAGCTGGAGGCTTAAAAGAGGGAGGTCAGAAGACAGCTAAGAAGCTCAGACCCAGATCTTTGGAGTTGCAGAACAGACACATCCTGGGGAAAGCTATTTAACAGAAGCCAGGAGAGAGGGCCAGGGAACATTGCTGTGTGCCTTCCCATATGACAGAGAAACCCAGAGGAACCCAGCTGTCCTTCCACTGAGGAACTGTAAATTTGTAACTAAATAAATCCCCTTTATAAAAGCCCATCTATCTCTGGGGTATTGCATATTGGCTACCTTAGTAAATTAAAACATTGTTTATGTGGCTTCCAAATATTTTCTCCCATTGGGTAGGTTGTCTTTTTTATTTTCATTATAAAGTCTGTTGATACACAAAAGTTTTTAAGTTTGATGAAGTTATATTTATCTATTTTTTAATTATAATATCTTTTGGCATTTTTACTTTTAATCTATTTGTGTCTCCATATAAAATGAGACTCTTGTTGACAATATATAGTTGGTTCATTCTTTATCCATTCTGCCAATTTCTATTTTTTGAGAATCTAATTTACATTTAATGTAGTGTCTCATGATAAAGACTTACTTATATCATATTGCTATTATATATCTCTCATATCTATTTTTCCTCAGTTCCTCCATTACTGCGTTCTTCTGTGTTAATAGATATTTTCTAGCATATCATTTAATTTGCTTTTGGTTTTTATACTCCATTTTTTGTTAATTTTTAGTAATTGTTCTGAGGATTTAAATTAACGTATTAATGTATAACAATCTAGTTTCAATTAATGCCTACTCAATTTCAATAGTATACAAAAACTTTGTTCTTATATTATTACATCCCCCCTAATTTTCTGCTATTTATTGTCACAAATTACATGGGTATACTTTGTGTCACCATTAACATAGATTTCTAATTATCGTTTTATGCAGTTGTCTTTTAAACCAGTTGGGATATTTACAAACAAAAAATCATTAATTTTTTTATGATTTGCTTTTTCCAGTGTTTTTTTTAATTTCCTCATGTGTATTTGAGTTACTGTTTACTGTCCTTTAATTTCAGCCTGAAGTTTATACCCTTTAGCATTTCTTGTAGACAGGTCTACTAGCAGCAAACACTGTTTTATCTGAACACACCTTAATTTCTCCTTTTTTTGAAGAATAGTTTAGTCAGATATAAAATTCTTGATTGACATTTATTCTTTCTATGCCCTAATACATTTTTCCAATGTCTTCTGACCTTCATGGTTTCTGATGGTCTGTTGATATAAACAAGGATACCTTGTATGTGATAAGGACTCTCTTCTCTTTTGCTGCTTCAAGAATCTCTCTATGCCTCTGGTTTTTGAAAGTTTGATTATAATGCACCTTCATATAATCTCTTGAGTTTATCCTATTTGGAAATTGCTGAGCTTCTTGAATGAGTAGATTAGTGTTTTTCATCAAACTTGGGTGGTTTTGGTCTTTATTTCTTCCATCTACTCTTTCTTTCCTTTTGTATCCTTTCCTCCTAGGACTCTCATGCATATATTCCTATGCCTGATGTTGTCTCACATGTCTTGTAGGCTCTGTTTATTTTCATTCTTTTTTCCTTCTGTTCCTCAGACTGGATAATCTTAGTTGACCTATCTTCAGGTTCATAGATTCATTGTTCTGTCAGCTCAAATGTGCTATTGAGCCTCTCCAAGAAATTTGTCATTTCAGTTATTGAAATTTTTGCCCTCCATGTTTTTATTTGATTCTTTTTTTGTGATTTCTGTATCTTTATTGATATTCTATATTATGAGACATCGCTCTGATGGTTTTTTTAATTTTCTGGATGGCTTCCTTTGGTTCTTTGAGTATATTTAAAATAGCTGATTTAAAATATTTGTTCAGTAAAGATTTGTTACCTGGGCTTCCTACAAATCAGTTTCTATTGATAGCTTTTTATCTTGGGGTATGGATCATAACTTCTTATTTCTTTGATAGCTTTGTATTTTCTTTTGGTCAAAAATTGCACATTTTGAATATTAAATATGGCAATCTTGTTGTATTCTTTCAGCTTGTTTTAGATGGTTTTGGTTATTTGTTTAATGAGTTCTCTGAACTAATTTTGTAAAGTCAGTATTCTTTGTAGTGTATGACCTCTGTAAGTCTCTATTCCATTAACTTGGTGGCCAGCTAGTGTTGGATGGAAATTTACTCAAATACCTAGTACCAAATATCCTCCAGTAGTTGCAGTTGGGTTCTGTGTGTCTGTTGGGGTATACCTTCCATGCTCAGGCAGGCAATATGCAACAATGACTTAGTCTGAATGTCCCTTCCTGACTGAGCAGGCTTAGGACTTTTTGTGTTTTTCTTGTATACACCTCAGCATGTACATGGCCTTCAAGATTCCCAGGAATATGTTGGAGCTTTTCAAAGCCCTTAGTCCCCAAAGCATCTCACTCCCCAGCCTTTCTTCCCATGATTTGTGTTAATCTATTGTTTCCCAGAAGATATAATCCATTACCTCAGAGAGCAGCAAGGAATACCTGTACCTGTAAATGCTTAGTGCACTAGGATAGTATCAAGTTATGCAAAAAAAGGCAAGTCTTTTGAGCTATTCTTCTAGGGGCTCATGAGACAGGTCAAAGCAATAACAAATCTTTGCAAGTGAAGTCTATTCGTCTCCTTTTGTGCCAGTATTAGGTATGCAAGCTGTTATTTTCAAGGCTACTGCTGAGCTACTAGTGAGAATGGGACACAAGTTAAAGCACCTCAAACTCACTATACTTACTAAAATTCAGATGGAATTTCTTGATCAACTGTTTCCCTGGTTGTTGCAATCTGTAGTTAATTTTCATATCTCCAAAGTTGATGCTCACAGTTTTTACATTGCTCTTGTAGTGAGATGGATTTTGGAGTTCCTTAATTGACCTCTTTTGTCTTTGTTTAATGTTTAATAGAACATACAAGGGCTCTGATTTTGGCCAAGATAGAATAAGATAAACCATATTTATCTTCATAACCCAAATAAATAAAAATCTGGGAAAATACCTGAAACTGTTGTCTTGAAGATATTTGGATATTGTGGTAGTTTAAAGTTGTATGTCCAGAAAAGATCACACTCAGAAAAGATCAGCTAATCCATTCCTGTGTGTGTAGACCTACCATAGGTGGGATCTTTTGATTAGGTTATTTCTATTGAGATGTGAAATCCCCTTATTGGCGTTCTTTTATAAGGGGATAAAGGACATGCAAAAAAACAAAACAAAAAAACAAAAAAAAAAAACAGAGAAGCTCACAGAAAACTCCCAGGAAAGCTGAGAGACAAGGACATACCCACAGAAGCTGAGAGAGAACACCACTTAACCCAGAAGCTGGAAGCAATGAAACCTGGGTGAGAAAGCCTAGCAGGTGTCACCACATGCCTTGCTATCTGACAGAGGAGACTTTAACTCACTGGTCTCTGGTCTTCAGAGAAGGTATCATCCTGTTGATACCTTAATTTGGATATTTTTATGACCTTGGAATTGTAAATGCTTAAGCTAATAAATCCCCATTGTTAAAGCCGGCCCATTTCTGATATATTACATTTCATCAGCTTTAGCAAACCAGCAAATCAACAGATTTGAATCAGTGAATGATAGTCATCCCTGAGGGACTAAAAGAAAATAAAGTACGTGATATGATTTCTTTAGACTGTGGCCTGGAGAGGTTTCCAGGCATTCAGGCAGAAAGGAAGGACTCAAACAAAAGCTATTTGTCTCCCTTAGTTTAGGATACAGAACTAGGAGTCTGGGAAGGAAATGTAAACTCTAGTTGTAGAGTTCACAAAGTAGAGTATCATTAAGGAGAGAAATGCTCAGAGAAAGGAGATATATCTGGAGACCTGAAGAGGGCTCTCCTCAAATTTTCAGCTAACTACTATTCCCCACATGGATGTAAAGAAAGCATCCAAGGCCATTGAAAGGAACAACCAAAAGTACCAGAAGCAGAAGCCTCCAGGGTTTGCACCCAGTTCTAGAAGTAGTTTCTCCTATCAAGTTTGAAAACCTGATAACCTATGGGGCATGAGGTAGAATATTCAGAATGCTTTGCCTAAATAGGAAAGCAAAATTAGCTCAAGAATAAACATAGCGCTGTTCCCACTCACAAAGCTTAAAATCAAGACCTGAAAGGACCAAACTGTTTCCAAACAACTATTTTTGGAAAAAAAGTTCAAAAATTTTATAGTAATTAAAAAAATACCTGTCACCCACAGGTAAGATTTACAATGTATGGCAACCAATCAAACTTTAGAAGGGTGCAAAGAAGCAGAATGGAAAGACTAATAATAAAGACAAAAGAATCAATCCAAACTATTTTCCAGAAGGACACAGATCATAGATCGTAGAAGCATTCACCATTTTAAAAATTGTTATTATAGCTATGTGCGATATGTTCAAGAAGCCAGAGGAAATACTGAAAATGCTAACTCTAGAGATAAAAGATATCTTTAAAGAAACAAATAAAATCATAGATATTAATTGTAAAATATATGAGATGAAGTATAAACTTGATGTGGATGACGGCCCATTGGACATGTATAAGAAATTATTATTAAATATGAAGACATAACAGTAGAAACTAGAAAAAAAGAAACATAAAAACGAAATGAATGGATCAGCAGTGAGCTATGGAACAGCTTCAAGCACCCTAATATATATGGAAATGGAATTCACAAAGGACGGGCAAAAAATATTTTTAAAATAATGGCTAGCTTTTTTTTTAATTTGATGAACACTATAAACCTGCAGATCCAACAAGCTCAAAGAATACAAAGCAAAAAAAGAAGAGAGCTACAAGACTATCTAATTAAATTTCTCAAAAGCAGCAATAAAAAGAAAGTCATATAAATATTCTGAGAATAAAAGACATTATATATGAAGGAAAAAAGAGGAGGATGACAGCAGGTTTTTTGCTGTCAACTATACTTCTATATTCAGAAAAATAAATATTTCAAATATGAACCCAAAGTAGACTTTTTCAGAAATAACAGCACTGAAAGAATTTATCACCAACAGAAGTGTCAAAAGAGGTGCTATCACTATAGATCCTATAGACATTAAAGGGAAACAAGGGGATATTATTAAAAATACATAATGCCAATAAATCCAAAAATTAAATGAAATGATCAATATTAAATAAGCACATGAAAAAGTCCGCAAAAGCAGTGGTCATTAGTAAAGCGCAAATTAAGTTTATAAAATGCCACTACTCATCTACTAGAGCAGCTAAAATTAAAAAGCCTGAGGGCGGTACAATGGTGGCTCAGTGGTAGGATTCTTGCCTGCTATGCTGGAGACTCAGGTTCAATTCCTGGTGACTGCCCATCCAAAAAAAAGGCCTGAGAAGATTGAAATTTGTATCCAGCTTTTTATACATGCTGATGGAAGTATAAACAGTAAAAACATTTTTGAAAAATGTTTGCTTATTATAAAGTTAAGCATACATTTACTCTGTGACACAGCAATTTCATTCTTAAGAATTTACCCAAAAGAAATAAAAAACATTTATTTACAAAGTGATTTTATGCAGACATTTATAGAAACCTTTTTATCAAAACTAAAACATGGCAATATCTATTTACCCATCATTGGGAGTCTGGGTAAACAAAGTGTTCACCAATAAAAGGAAACAAACTGTTAATATATGGATGGACAAGAATGAATCATGCATACATTTTATTGGGTATAAAAAAGTTGATACAAAAAGTACATTATATGATTTCACTATAGTGAATACATAGACCAATCAAAACTAATCTTTGAGAAAAAAAAACAGAACCGCTTTTGAATGGCTAATTGATTCAGAAGGGGCATCTGGGAACTTCTGGGGTGATAGAAACATTCTATATTGTCACAAGGGTATAGGTAGCATGTCAAAATTCATTGATATTGTACATATAAGACTTTATTATTTTTCTGTATGTAAATTTTACCTCAAGAAACTGGAAACATATACTGTACTCTTCTTAATAAATTTTCTTTTCACAGAAATATCAGTTTGCCATTATGGTACTACTTATGCATACCACATTGTGGTTTGTGGAAATGGCTCACATCACCTTGACTGTGCATGTCTCTTCTCAACTTTGCATTCAGTTATGCAGTCACAATAGTAGCTTGAGTTTGGCCATGGTGGAAGTATTTACACAATGGAAATTGGCAGAAGCTATAAATCATGGTTTTAATTTGATCAATTTTTGTCCATTTTTTGTTTTGAAGATCTACTTGTTAAACATGCCAGCACATCACCAATTCTAGGCTTCAGCAAATGAACATATTGAGAATAATGTGAGCCAAATTTCTCACTGTTGGAGAAAGAAGTAACAAATATGGAAAAGAGAAAGAATAAGATAAGTTCTATGGAAACTAAGAAAATCCTAAAAGAAACATTAAGGCATATCAGGAGGTCACAGGAGCAGTTAGAGGAACTCTCATTGGTCAACTCTTAGACAACTGGAGCATAAAATTAATATTGCTGATTTGGGATTATAACACATTAAATAAATTAAAAATTCATAAGTCTGCAGTAATATAAATATATATAAATGGGAAGGAACAAGGAAAATTTTTCCTAATATGACAAATAATGAAGATAGAAAGACTTACAGAGATGTGAAATAATCTTCGGATGCTAAAACTGGCTTTTTAAAAAAAAAAGCTTAAAGGAGAGCTAAATACATATTCTTAAAATATTTCACCAAAATTATTTAGTAATTATAAAGATTTTTCTTTTTTTTTGGTGGATAAACATGGACAAAACCAGTTTACTCATGTCATCAAAAACTATCATGACCAATTTTGGAATAAACTGACATGATTTGCCTTCTAATAAAATTCACCAAAAAGAACACACCATGACACACAGTAGTGTTCTTGCAAAAAATGTGTATTTTGAACATATTATGAGGAACCATAAGATAAGACCAAATTGAACAACACACTACAGAACAACTGGCTTGAAGTATTCAAAAACATCAAAGCCAAGCAGCATGAAGAAAGGCTGAAGAACTGTTCCAAGTTAGATACTAAAGAAATGTGACAACCAACTATAGTACAGGATACTGAATTTGATCTACATAGGAACAATCAATTTCTACATAGGCTTAGAACAATATTAAAAAGGATAAAATGATGGTATTGTATTAATAACAAATTTCCTGGCTTTTATAGCTCTAATCTGGTAATATAAGAAAATGCCCTTGCTATAAGGATATACACACTGACATATTTAGGATAAAGGGGAATTTCTTGGCCTTACTCTCAAATAGTTAGTAGAAAAGGACATTGAAATAATTCTTATAACTGTATTCTATACAGTTCTGTGCATTCAAGATTGACAATGTTAAAATGAGACATAAAATGATAAAATTGAACTTCCAGAGATATAAACAATATGTGAGATGAAAATTACACTGGATGTGATTAAAAGCTGATTAGAATCTGTAGAAGAAAGATTAGCAAACTTGAAGATGCAACAATACAAACTATCCAAAAGAAAACACAGAGAAAAAAAGAGTGCATAAAAAGAGGCAGCATCAATGAACTGTGGGACAATGTCAAATATTGAATTTACATGTAATTGGAATCCCTTAAGGAGAGATGAGAGAGTGTAGAGAAAAAACAGCCCCAAATGTTCAATATTTGATGAAAATGATAAACTAGTAGATCCAAGAAACTCAATAAATTGAACGAAAAAATAAGACTAATTACACCAATGCACACTATACTTAAATTGTTTAAAACAAGCAATAAAGAAGAGATTCTTAAAAGTGTTCAAGTGAAAAGACATATTACATACAGAGGAAAAAAGATAAGAATGTCAAGAGACTTCTTTCATATATAATACAGAAAAGAAGACAGTCGAGCAACAGCTTTAAAATAATGATAGGAAAATATGTCAACAGAGAATTCTATATCCAGTGAAAGTATCTGCCAAACTGCACACAAATAAAGACTTATTCACATATACAAAGACTGAAGAAATTCATCACAAGCAGACCCACAGTACAGGAAATGAGAATGATAGTTCTTCAAGCAAAATTTAAAACATACCAATGGAAATCTGGATATATACAAAGGATTGATGATCGCTGGAAATGGTAAACATGTGGGTAAGTACAAAAGACTTTTTTCTTAATTTTAAAATCTCTTTAAAAGATAATTGACTATTTAAAGCAAAAAGAATAGCTGTATACTGTGAAGTTTATAACATATGTAAAACTAAAATGTGATAATAATAGCACAAAGCCTTGAAGAAGCGAAACAGAAGTTTAATGATGTAAAGATTTAATGTTATATGTAAATTGGAACAATATTACTTGAAGGTAGCATACGATAATTTAAGGACATGCTCTAAATCCTAAAGAAACTGCTAAAATAGAAAGAGTTACAGCTAATAAACCAAAAAGGAGATAAAGTAGAATTATACAAAATATGCTGAATTAACCAAAAAGAATGGAGAAAAGGGGAACAAAGAACAGATGGGACAAACAAATAGTGAGATGGTAGATTTGAGCCCAATCATTATATTAAATGCAAATGATGTAAACACCCCAATTGTCAGATTGGATAAAAAAGCAAGACCCAACTATATATTGTCTACAAGAACTCCATTTTAAAAATAAAGTCACAAATTCAATGTAAAAGACTTTAGCAAATTTATGCCATAATAATGCAAATCAAATTTAATTATATCAAAATAAAAATCACTAGACATGTGAATAATCAGGAAAATGTGACTAACAAAAAAAAAAGCTGTCAACAGAAAAGATGCCAGAAATAGTACACAAAGACTTTAAAAATACTTGTTAACACTATGCTCTATGATATTAAGAAAAAGGTGGAACTAATGGAGAAATCTCAGCATAGAAATGAAAACTAAAATAAAAACAAAGTGAAAGTCTAGAATTTAATGATGTAACATCTGAAATGAAAAATTCACTGAATGGTTGCTCCCACCATATAAACTACAAAAATCAAAACTGAAACCACAAAGAAAGTTTAAAAACTGAAATCCAGAAAGATTTTTCATAAGGGAAAACACACCTGGGGTTGCTTGCATGCTTATTGGAGGGCAGCAGCAAGAACTGTCATAGAAAGGGGTAAGAAGAAAATAACTGAACTTATATTTTTTAAGCTCAAGTGTGGGCTGACATGACAATTGAGAATCTTCAAGAGCCTCAGAAACAAACACTTTTCTGTGGGCCCTTAACTTAGTATTTAAAATACTAGAAGCAGGGCAGAACACAAATCCCTCTCTGGGTTACAGGTGGGCAGGGCTGTTGAAGCCTAATGGTGGAGTAGAGGAATAGAGAACCCCCATAACTCTAAACCTCACACTGAATTCTAGACAGTGGCTGAAAAAGCTCCCACCCTACAGGCAACTACACCATCAGGTTATACTAAACAACAATGTTTTCCTATGTCCATTATCCTTCTATTCCTACTTCTACCTCTTAGTTGCTATTGCATAAATATTTGTAATGCAGGAATAAAGGCCACATGACTTTGCCTGTATAATTCATCAAGTGCCTACTCCTGCTCTGCTCCACAAGAGAGAAGTTTTGTTTTTCTTTGCTTTTTTTTTTTTGAAGTCTTGCATGAGTTTAGATGAGAAATAAATATTTTCTGAACTGTCTGGAAGATCTTCTCTCATTACTTTAGTACCATATCGTCTGTGGCTATATCCTGCCTCACAGATTAAATGTCCTCAACTAAACAATGAACTTAAAAGCTTTAAATAAGATAAAATTTAGTCTTATCTTCATGTTTTCATTTATAACCAGGGCTTCGCTCTTTAACTCCTTATTGCCTACTATACATGTGTCATGCCTTGGCCTAATAGATGTCACTTCCAATGGCAGAAAACTCAGAAAGGTTGTAATTAGAAGAATGAGAATTATTCCATTAATTTTCTCTTCTCTAACCTCACACCACAAACAATAAGTACCAACTTCTAATTGGTGAAGTAAATAGAACCAGCACCACCCATGATTTTATTCAGTATATTTTTAAGTATTTAGTAAACAAACTATTAAGATGTTTCCACCAGAAGTTGTTTTTCATTGTGTAATCTGTCTGGATTTAAAAATTGGCAATAACACTCTGTCAACTAGAGTTATAGCTCTTTTGAATATAGCATTCATCACTGTGTGTGTACAAATTCTGGGCATCACAGTGCAGCATTAATCCCACACAGCTCTCATGCTCTAAACCTGAGAGTTGTTGTGCAACCCAAAAAAGCCATGTTCTTTTTCCTAGTCCAATCTTATGGGTGCAGACTTATTGTTGGGTGGGATCTTTTTGAATAAATTGTTTCCATGGAGATATGACCCATCCACTTGTGGGTAGTATGTTTTGATTAGGTGATTTCCATGGAGCTGTTTCTCCACCCATTCAAGGTGGGTCTTAATCCACTTAGTGGAGTCCTTTAAGAGGGAAACATTTTGGAAAAAGCTTCAGAGCTGATGCAGAAACATTTGGAAATGCAGAAAGAAAGTGCCCCCAGGGAAGCTGTTTGAAATTAGAAGCCAAAGGATCCATAGATGACCTCCACATTGCTTTCCAGCTGACAGAGGTGCTCTGGATGCCATCAGCTTTTCTTAAGTCAAGGTATCTTTCTCTGGATGCCTTAGTTTGGACATTTTTATGGCCTTAGAACTGTAAACTTGTAACTTAATAAATCCTCTTTATAAAAACCAATGCATTTATGTTATAATGCATTCTGGCAGATTCAGAAAAGTAAAATATGTGGAGGATTAGGTTCTGGCATCAACTTGGCCAGGTGATGATGCCCAGTTTCTGGTCAGGCTAGCAGTGGCCTGACCTTTGCTGCAAGGATATCTCATAGCTGCTTGATAAACTGAAAGTCGGGTTTATTAAATCATCAGTCAGTTGATTGCAGATGCAGCTAATTACATCTGTGATCAACTAAGGGTGTGTCTCCCACAAATTAGATAATCCAATCAGTTGGAGGCTTTTAAGAAAGAAGAGAGACTTTTTCATTATTTCTTCAGCCTGTGAGCCTCTCCTGTGGAGTTCATCAAGACCCTTCAAAGCTGCCAGCTTCAAAGCCTGCCCTATGGAGGTTGGACTATTCCATTCCTATGGCTGCATGAAACACCTTTATAAACCTCATATTTACAGATATCTCCTGTTGGTTCTGTTTCTCTAGAGAACTCTAACACAATTTGGTACTAAGAGTGGTTCTTGAGAAACAGAATCTTAAAAATGGGTTTTTACAATTGCTTTTCTACTCTTAGACTCAAAGGCACTAATGACTCTGCTTCCAATAATCAGGATGGCATTGACAGTCCATGGGATGAGTTGGCAAGAGAGATATGCAAAATATCACCATTTGATTCTGCTAATTGTATGTTCATATGAGGCAAGACTGGGTGGCAGTGTTTTTGACACCTTAATGGAGTTTTGTGAAATTAAGAGGTGTAATGATGTTGGCTGATTTTTGTTAGATAGGCTGGATACAGTTAAGAGGGAAAGGGATGAGTTAAAGGCTTCAAATTTGCAACTTAAGTGCCATATAAAAAATGTAAAAGTTTACATGTGTGCCCTGGAAGAAAATATTATTTCCTGTAGTTGCAGACTTGAGATTTCTGAAAACCAGATACAGAGCCTCATTGTGAAGGTAGCAGATTTACAATGTAAACTAAATTCTTAACCTTGCAGGGTGTCTGCTGCTAAAGTGAGGGTTTTAATTAGAAAAGAATGGGACCCTGAAACTTCTGAAACTTGGGATGGGGACACATGGCTTGATAATGATGGAAATGGGGACATGGAATCCTTGGAATCTGCTGAACATTTGCTAGATAGCCTATATTGAATGGTCCTGAGGAAACAGCTGCCCACCTCCAGACTGCCCTGAGGAAAGAGCTTCCCAACCTCTAGCCTGTCTTGAGGAAATAGCTTCCCAGCCTCCAGTCTACCCAGAGGAGTCTGCAATCCAACCTCCACCTAAAGAGATTAACCCTCCAGTGCCTCATAAACCTGTAACCACCTCACCTGGGGAAACAGCCCTCATGCCTCTGGCTGGACTGACTTATCTTGTTTCTCCAGAAGAAACTGAAATGAAATACCATGAGATAATTGACTTGAAAGACACTTCTATTTTCTTCCTGACCCCCCCACCACCACCACCCCTCATTTCTTCAAGACCTATAACTAGACCAAAGGCACAACAGGCCCCAAAATGTGAGGTACAAAGTGTGAACCATCAGGAGGTACACTATATTTGAAAAGAATTGCATGAGTTTTCCAATCTATATAGGCAGAAATCAGGGGACTATGTGTGGGAATGAATTTTAAGCATGTGGGATACAGAGATTCTGCATTCAGTGTTGTAGCTTGAGGGGTTAGAAAGGGCACTAACAATTTGTTTGGATGGTTGACTGAAACATGGATAATAGGTGGTCAACATTACCTGAGGTTGAAATGCCAGAACTACCCTAGTATAATGTAGATGAGGGGATCCAGAGCTTAGAGAGATTGGAATGTTAGAGTGGATTTAACATAGAAGACCTGCTCACTCACCCCAGGAATCTTTCAACAGAGTTTTGAGACAAATTCGTGAAATTAGCTCCATCATCCCTGAAGAGCTCTGTAATTGCCCTTCTCTGTTGGTCAGATATTACTGTGGGAACTGCTGTCACTGAACTGGAAATCCTTAAACACAATGTGGATGTTTGGATCCTGAGTTGGCAGAAGCCATGTGGTGACCATTAATCACTATAGACAAGTTGGGTGTTGCCACCATAATGGACAGCAGACTCAAAGCAGCAGTCAAAATAATCTAACTTTCAGAGAATTGTGGGATTGGCAAGTAGATTATGGGGTACCAAGAAGTAAAATAGATGGGCAGTCTACTAAATTCTTATTTGAGCTGTATAAGCAGAAGAATTTTAGGTCAAGTGAACAAAAATCTAACTTGTATTACAAATACAGATAGTCATGGCCCCTTAACCAATTTCCAGACTTGAGGTAGTTTACAGACCCAGAGCCCCTTGAATGACAGGAGGGCCAGGTAACTTTGGGGAAGGACCCTCTTATACTGCCAAAAATTTAAACTGTTAACCTTTCTCCCAGCCTTCCCCAAGAAGACCTATGGCTTTTTACCAGGGTGACTGTGCATGGATGAAAAGTAAATGATCAGATATTTGGGAGATTATTAGATACTGGATCAGAAGTGAAACTAATTCCAGGAGACCCAAAACATCACTCTGGTCCAACAGTCAGAGTAGGGGCTTATGGAGATTAGGTGATCAATGGAGTTTTAACTCAGGTCTGTCTCTCAGTGGGTTCAAGGGGTCCCCACACCCATTCTGTGGTCGTTTCCCCGGTTCTAGAATGCATAATTGGAATCAACATTCTAACAATTGACAGAATCCTCACAGTGGTTCTCTGACTCATGGAGTAATGGCTATTAGGGTAGGAAAGATCAAGTGGAAGCCACTAGAATTTCCCCTACTAGCAAAATAGTGAATCAGAAGCAATACAGGATTCCTGGAGGGATTGCAGAGATTACAGCCACTCTTCAGAACTTAAAGGATGCAGGGGTGGTGATTCCCACCATATCCCCATTCAATTCTCCTGTTTGGCCTGTGGAGAAAAAAGATGAGCCTTAAAGGATGATAGTGGATTATCATAAACTTAACTAAGTGGTGACTCCAGTTGCAGTTGCTGTTCTGGATGTGGCATCATTGCTTGAGCAAATCAACACATCCCCTGGTACCTGATATGAAGCTATTTATCTGACAAATGCTTTTTTCTCCATAGCTCTCAGTAAGGACCACCAGAAATGGCTTGCATTCAGCTGGTAAGGCCAACAATGTACCTTCACTGTCCTGCCTCAGGGGTATATCACCTCTCCAGCCCTATGTCAAAATCTTGTCCACAGGGACCTTGATATTTCTCCCTCCACAAGACATCACACTGGTCCATTATATTGATGATATCATGTTGATTGGACCTAGTGAGCAAGAAGTAGCAAATACTCTAGTCTGATTGGTAAGGTATTTGAGTGTCAGGGGATGGAAGATAAATCCAACAAAAATACAGGGACCTTCCACTTCAGTGAAATATCTAGATGTCCAGTGGTGTGAAATATCCAAGATATCCCTTCTAAGAGGAAGGATAACCGATTGCACCCGACCCCTCATACAACCAAAAAAGAGGCACAATGCTGAGTTGGCCTCTTTGGATTTTAGAGACAACATATTTCTCATTCGGGTGTGCTATTCCAGTCCATTTACTGAATGACCAGAAAAGCTGCTAGTTTTAAGTGGGGACTGGAACAAGAGGAGGCTCTGTGACAAGTCCAGGCTACTGTGCAAGCAGCCCTGCTGCTTGGGCCATATGATCTAGCAGATTCAATGATGCTGGAGTTGTCAGTGGCAAATGGAGATGCTGTCTGGAGCTTCTGGCAGGTCCCATAGGAGAACCACAATGCAGACCCTTAGGATTTTGTAGTAAAGCCTTACCATCTGCTGCAGATAATTACTCTCCTTTTAAGAAGCATATTTTAGTCTGCTACTGGGCCTTAGTAGAGATAGAATGCTTAACCATGGCCACCAAGTTACCATGCAACCTGAGTTGCCTATCATGAGCTGGGTGTTATCTGACCCAACAAGCCAGAAAGCTGAGCATGCATCCTTCATGAAGTGGAAATGGTACATAAGAGATGGGGCTCCAGCAGGTCCTGAAAGCACAAGTAAGTTACATGAAGAAAGTGACCCAAATGCCCATGGCTCCCACTCCTGCCACATCACCTTCTTTTTCCCAGACCAGAGCTATGGTCTCTTGGGGAGTTCCATACAGCCATTTGACTGAGGAAGAGAAAACTGGAGCCTGGCTTACTGATGGTTCTGCATGATATACAGGGACCACCCAGAAGTGGACAGCTACAGCACTATAATCCCTTTCTGGGATGTCCTTAAAGGAAAATGGTGAGGGGAAATCCTCGCAGAGGGCAGAACTTCAAGAACTGTACCTGCTCATTCATTTTGCTTGAAAAAAGAACTGGCCAGAGGTGCATTTGTATACTGAGTCATGGGCTGTTGCTAATGGTTTGGCTAGATGGTCAGGGACTTGGAAGGAACATGATTGGAAAATTGGTAACAAAGAAGTCTGGGGAAGAGGTATGTAGATAGACCTTTTTGAGTGGGCAAAAAACATGAAGATATTTGTGTCCCATGTGAATGCGCACCAGAGGGTGATTTCAGCAGTGGAAGGTTCTAATAATCAACTGGATAAGATGGCCCATTCTGTGGATACAAGTCATCCTCTTTCCTTAGCTACTCCTGCCATTGCCCAATGGGCTCATGTACAAAGTGGGCATGGTGGTAGGGATCAGGTTATGCATGGACTCAGCAACAAGGGCTTCCACTTACCAGGGTCAATCTGGCTGTGGCCGCTGTTGAGTGCCCAACCTGCCAGCAGAGGAACATACACTCAGTCCCTGATATGGTACCAGTCCCTGAGGTGATCAGTCTGCAGGTTGCTTACATTGGGCCACTTACATCATGGAAGTATCAGTGATATGTTCTTACTGGAATAGATACATACTTTAGATATGGGTTTGCCTTTCCCTGTACACAGTGCTTCTGCAAAAACTACTATCCATGGACTTACAGAATGCTTTATTCACCATCATGGTATTCCACACAGTATTGTTTCTGATCAAGGAGCCTACCTCCCAGCAAATGAATTGTAAGAATGGGCTCATTGTCATGAAATTCTCTGGTCTTCCCATGTTCCCCATCATCCACAGGCAACTGGGTTAATAGAATGGTGAATGACGTTTTGAAGATTCAATCATGGTTCCATAAGGTGAATAACTTCCAGGGCTTAGGCAGTGTTCTCCAGGAGGCTGTGTATGCTCTGAATCAACATCCACTATATGGTGCTATTTTTCCCACAGCCAGGATTCACAGGTCCAGGAATCAAGGGGTGGAAATGGTACTGGCATCACTCACTATCATCCCTAGTGATCCACTAGGAAAATTTTCACTTCCTGTCCCTGACACTTTAAGCTCTGCTGGTCTACAGGTCTGAGTTCCAAAAGGAGTAGTGCTCCTACCAGGAGACACAACAATGATTCCACTGAACTGGAAGTTAAGACCGCTGCCTGGCCACTTTGGGTTTCTCATGCCACTTAATCAACAGTGAAGGAAGGGAATTACAGTAGTGTCTGGAGTGATTGATCCTGACTATCAAGGGGAAACAGGACTACAACTACACAATGGAGGTAAAGAAGAGGTTTCCTAGAATATGGGAGATCCCCTAGGGCATCACTTTGTACTACCATGCCCTGTGATTATAGTCAGTGGAAAACTGGAACAACCCAATCAGACAGGACTACCAAAGGCCCAGAAACTTCAGGAATGAAGGTTTTAGTTACCTTACCTGGCAAAAAAAACACAGCCAGCTGAAGTGCTTGCTGAGGATAAAGTAAAGATGAAATGGATAGTGAAAGAAGGTAATGATAAATATGAACTACAACCCACATGACCAGTTACAGAAATGAGGACTGTGATGATATGAATATTTCCTCCCTGTTTTGTTATGAGTATGTTTATATTTGTATATAAGCAATTATCTTGTTTTCCTCTTATCATATGACACAAGTTGTATTGTTTATGCTATAGTATTTAACTTATAGGATATGAAGTTTAAGAGTGAACCTTACCTAAGGACTTGCACCCTAAGTACACCTCCAGAGAGATATAATGCATTTCTGGTCGTGCACAGGACAGTTGAGTATTGTCAAGTGGAACATATGTCTGTTATTATGTTCTATTTGGAAATTAATCATGTTTCATGTGTATAGCTGCCAAGTTGACAAGCAGAATGTGATGGTTTGGTTCTGGTATCAACTTGGCCAGGTGATGATATCCAGTTGTCTGGTCAGGCAAGCAGTGGCCTGACCTTTGCTGCATTGGTTGATAACCAGAATTCTAGTTTATTAAATCATAGGGCAGTTGATTGCAGCTTTGGCTGTATACATATGTGATCAACCAATGGCATGTCTCCATAGAATGAGATAATCCAATCAGTCAAAGATTTTTAAAGAAGAGAAACTTTTCACTGTTCCTTCAGTCAGCAAGCCTCTTCTATGGAGTCTGTCAAGACCCTTCATTGGAGCTGTCAGTTTCACAGCCTGCCCTAAGGATTTTGGAATCTTCCATTCCCAAGGTTGTGTGAGACACCTTTATAATTTTTATATTTGCAGATATCTCCTGTTGGTTCTGTTTCTTTAGAGAACCCTGATTAATATACTACCCAATCAATGAAGAGAACACAGGTGCCAGATCTTGAATATGTGAAGGGTATGGGTGACTATTTGTAATGACATATATTCTAAGTACAACTGTAATATTAAGAAAGGATAGAAATGAGAAGAAGATTTTATAAATAAATGTAGCTTAAGTGGTTTAAGAAAATCTAGGAAGAGTTAATGAGCAGGGAAGTAAATAAAAGAGAAACAGTCCCTTCTTCAAGTCCCAGCACACTCCCATAGGTCCAAATAGAAAAAGTGAATATGCTGATGTCAGTGTAGCCAGCTAAAGCAGGAAAGTTCTCAGAAAAACCAATGTTGCTAATGGACTTTCAGAAGAAGCTAAAAATACTAGAGGTTACTGACTTCTGGCAAAGGAAAGTGACATGCAAATTAAATGTTCTTCCTCCATTCAGGGAGGGAGGGATGAGTGGATTGAATGTTCTTTTTCCTGAACAAGATGAGAGGAAATATTGTTCATTAAAATTGTAGCTATCCATATGGTAGTAAATCCTATTGAAGAAATGTTTACTTGAAGAAGAGAAGAGTATTTGAGATATGTTAAGCTAATTTTATGATCCCAAAATGGAAACTCCTTGGGAATATTTTGAAAGTCTAATAATATTCCCATTTACTCCTAGGTTCTGCAACTATTTTTAAGACTATGCCATAATATCTGCTCACAGTCCATGACCTTATAATAGTTAGTAGTGACAAGTCATGCTCTCTCTGACATACACAGATGGGACATTTCTCAAACTCAGAAAAATGTTATGCAACAGTTTTTCAGAACCACTGGTATTCTTGATCTTGGCAATTAAAGAAAAAAAAAGCCTATGCTATAAAATAAGTAATTAAGAGGGGTGAAATTTTCATCATTTTGGAATTCATAAATATTCTTTATCACCAGGTCTGTTAGAACCCAATTCCTAACTTATGGTGAGCATCTTCTCTCAAACATTGTCTCTATTCATATTTAGTTAATCCAAACTCTAATAGTTTTTTCTCTCCTTCTTCATCTCTATATAACATCTTATATGGGCAAAAACAATGATGCTACTGATCCACCATCAACAGAACAAACAACATTGGGAGTAGATTTCAATAAACACTCTTGTCATTGTCTTTTCATTCAATTTTGTGTGTCCTTCATCCACATTCCTAAATTCATCCATATTCCAAAATACTCCATAGTTCAAAAATTCAAATATATTCATGTCACTCTCCTGTTTAAAACCTTCAGTGCTCTTAATAACTTCAAGATCAATTCAAACTCCTTAGTATAGAAACTCATACCCTGTCTCTTACCCAACATCCCAGCCTCATCTTTCGACTCTCCCCCAGTCATTCTTGTCTTTCCAGTCACAGTAAACTTAATGTTCCCTGCACACACCTTGCTGTCACACAACTCCACATTCCTCTATCTGGATTACCAAGCCCAGTTGCACCTCTACCAAAAAGAAATGAATAAATAAATAAACAAGTGAGTGAGTCAGTGGATATTTTCCATATACACTTTGTAACCAGAGGCTCATGGCTGCAAAATGATCAACCGTGAACCGAGATTTAGAAATGTAGTTCTGTTCTTTGCAGGGGCTCTTCTTTCTGGCTCCTGGGAGTCATGTCATTGGCCTTGCCCTCATAAGTACCTCATGATCTAATCAGAAGTAACCGGCACAGACAAAAGGAAAATGAGAGCTATTAAGTAGATGATTGTGTATTATAAAGGCCACTAATATCCCTTCTATCATCTACTTGAAAATGCTAACCTCTCTTTTCAAATGCTACTACTAGGGACATGAGTGGGGTCTATAATATCCATGAAATCCTCAATTGTGAAGAATATTCATATTATGGAAAACTCTCCAAAATTGGATGAGGCAGATTAAAAAAAAATACCACGTTACATAGCGGTCTATATAACAAAGAAATACTATGTTATTTGCTTCCTTTGCTACCTCCCTTACTCCCAAAAAGTTCACACATACTATCATTATTGAAGAGATTTTTCTAATGCTACCCTTCTTAAACATTTCAGTGGCTTTTTGTTGCCTTCTAGACTAAATCCAAACTTCCTGTGATGTACTTCATAAACTGGCCTCTGCTCACCATCCTAGCCATAATGAACAACTTCATGTTCTCTCTCACCTCTATACCTTTGGGTATGCTTTTCTTTCTACTTAGTACACCTCTCCACCACACAATTACCCAACCATCTATTTCTGGTTCATTCTTCAGGTCTTATCTTACATATTACTTAATCCAGGAAGCTTTGTCTGACTTCCCAAAACTAGGTCTGATTTGCTGCTCTTTGTTTTCCCAATACAAACTCTTCTGTCCCTCTAGAAGATTGTACTCACATGTAGTCTACTTGCTTGTATCCCTTCCAGGCAAGAAGTTCCTATAGGACAAGAACTATTGCATTACCTATGCCAGCACCATGTCTGGAAAATGGTAGTTGCTCGTTAAAAAATATTTACTAAATGAGTGAATTAATAATAGACTTCTGAAACTTTTGAATGGCCATAAGTCTAATGACAACTGCATATTTTTATGTTATTTTATGGTTGACTGAGTGCATTCAGTACATCATTTACTTCTTACAACAACCCAGTGGAGCAGAACAGGTACTAATCAAACACTATAACACTATTAATTGTCCACTCAACAGCATGCCATTTCTTTTCCATGTTGGCAGAACCCTAGTTTTCTTCTGGAGTCCACCCCTCTCCTAAGTAATGAGACAAATTCTGATTGGTTTGTGGTAATGATGGTAATCATGTGAGTTTGCTTTCCTAGAAAATAGGGTCTGAGGCAAACCTTAAGTACTAGTCTGGGAAGAATAAGAGATAAATAACAGTTGATATTTCTCCCAATTTGCAACCATTTCACCAAAGGGAACCAAAGATACTTAGCTACCGGACATGCCTCCAGACAAACTATAACAAAAACCTGTGCTTTAGAGCAGACCATTTCAGGGAAGAATATGGAAGAAATTTATCCACCAATCCCCTCCCATTTTCTGTCTCCCATTGATAAAAGTTTTCCCCATAAGGCATTAACTCCCGTACACTTACCAGCTGTGACATGTAGCCCCTTCCAGTGGCTGCTGATTCCAGGCCCTCTTGGTGCTTCAACAAGAAGTACCAGAAGGAGGAGGAGGAGCCAGAGACAGCAAAATGGTGTGGGCTTTCAAGGAACTAGTCCAGGGTGCTGCAGTGCAAATAACCAAGGATCCAGGAGGTAAAAAAATTGGAAGATGTACAAAAAATAGGTCAGACATAGTGGTTCTTCCAAGAATTGATTCAAGGGTTGTCATACAGAAGTCATTGACAGAGGGGGATGGGATGGTAAAAGTTTTTTAAAAACCTTCTTAGAGACCCTAGTACACTATATTTTATGTTGTATATCATCAATCAGGTAACTCCGGCTGCATTTTACAATCAATAGTGTGTCACTTAGAACTTGTGAAATACAGTAGGCCCCGGGTTTTCCTTTGGACTTTGGTGTGTTATTATGTGATGCTAGGAGCTGCAGTAGTCCTCTAGAGATGATGAAAGGGGTTAATCTGACACTCTGAGAAAGGCAGAACAGTCATAGAAAACACTTGGCTCTTTTCAGGGACATCTTCTCCCCATCTGTCAGAGTAGAAACTGAGAGCAGAGAAATGAGGTGACTTTCCTGGGGTCATATGGGTGGCAAACAATGGTGCTAAGACTTTAACCCATATCCTCAGTGTTCTTCTCCTACAACTACAGCATGATATTCGGTGCTCTTTATAATCTGCCTGCCTACACCCTATTGTCTAATCTCTTCCCATATGTCTTTCCTTATCTCCAGTCATAGGAAACTTGAGGTTTCCTGAAAGCAGACTGTTTGCTCATGCTTCTCTAACTTTTAACACCTTAGAAAAATTGGCAAAAAAAAAAAAAAATAGTGAAGAATGCCAGCACACTAGAAGTTTATTATGGAGCAAGTGCAGAGATCTGGGGCTTTATGTCCAGCCTTTTGAGGTTCCATTTATTCAGAAAAACACCATCTTTCATGCCTTTATGTCACTATCAAAAACAGAACACTGGGTTGCAAGCATTTGTGGTATGCAAGCAATGAAATAGCTAATACAGCCAGGTACCCACCCATCATAACAGGTTCAGTAGAGGCCACATCAGTGTGTACCTAGTCAGTCCAAAAGCACCCATGGTCTTCTCTAGTGACTCTTCTCCAAGGAACTGTATGATATTTTCATTGACTAGCTTTGGCTTACACTACTTACATTTGCAAGTATTTCGGCTCCAGTAAGTTACTGAATTTCAGTGAGAATTTGAAAATCATAATATTTTTGATAAATATTAGAACTTCTATAATAATTCTAATAATAAGACCCATTCTTACAAAGCCCCAGGTTATTCTGAATTGGGAAAATCATTTATCCCTAATTTTGCCAAGATGGCCAAGCATAGGAATAAAAATCCAAATGATCCAAGAGAAATCTGATTAGTAACCTAATGAGTCAGTGGATCAATGCCCAAGAGAGAGGATTAAAGAACCCCACTAGGGCATAAAAGTTCTATACCCACAATGAAGAAGCTCTTTTCTACATATGACTCCCTCCAGCCCTCATGCATCTACATCTAGTTGTGAATAACTTAGGTGGCATTTCCCTTCTTGCTGCATCACTCATCATAGTAGGCTGCATGACTTATGGCTCACAAGTCAAAGGGGCATCTGGTAGCAGCAAGCTTAATAAGAAAATATCCTCAACATGCCAATCATCCTCGAATCAAGTTATCAATCTATGTCTTCTTCCTCTTTCCTCCCTTGCATCATGTGACACTTGTCTGGTACCTCCTCTTGAAGGGAAGAAGAAAATTACATATATTTAGAGATCCCCTTCTAATAAATGACTAAGAATAGAAATTAAGCCGGGGGGGGGGTTGTCTTAATACTCCAACTAAGTGTCCATAAGGAAGACAGACTTAGAGAAAAGACCATTCAACAGGTCCAGCTTTCTCTTTTCTTCTTGTCATTCTCTCTTAATTGAAGACCTGGAATCAGGGTACGGCTGATGCACTCCACCATATCTCACGTTTCTCCCAGTTCTCTGACTTACAGGATTAAGTAAATATCTGCGCATATGTGCAAGGGGTGCTGCAAGCCACCTGCTGGAAGGTTCATGAAATCTGGTCTTCTCAGGAGATAAATTGCAGATGTCAGTTCATTATGTTTTAAGCAAAAGTGGGGGTGGAGAGTTAGGATATGATGGTGATTGTAAGTGCACCTAGGGTCTTTTGCTGTGTTGGAACTGCCAAGTGAAAAAATATATTGCTTGTAGTTTTCTACCTCCTCAGGAAGTAATCATTTAAATGGGTTCCCCGAATTCAGGGGAATTGGAAGACCAGCAATACAAGGAATTTCCTTCCAAAGTATTTTGAGGACTTCATACTTGCCAGCCTTCTCAGATCCCTGCACTGCTACCAAAAAAAAAAAAAGAAGAAGAAGAAGAAGAAGAAGGGTATGCAAGGGTTGTTCAGCTGTAGAATTCTTAACTCTCACCTGACATGCCGGAGACCCAGTTTTGAGCCCCAACTCATGCCCTTACCCACCTCCCCAAAACAGATCAACAAATAGTGCTGCAATAACCAGACAGTCACATGGAAAAGAATGAAATGTGAACCCCACCATACAGCATACAAAGAAAAAAAAATAGAACCTCATAAAAGAGGAAATCTTCCCTTACAAACAAGGAAAAAGGAAAGGAAAGCATTTGAGACTTGCTATGTTCCTGCAACCTTTCAAGCCCAGGATTCTGAAATCCTGGTATCATCAGCGAAAATTTCATTATGATGAGTCCTCCTTCTAGGAAATTGAACAGTGTTGACTGCCAAATTCCCTCTTTGAAAGGAAAACCTTTGGAGGTCAACCTGAATGCCAGCCTCTTCTTTTCCCACGCCTGCTCCCCACAGCTCTACACACTTACACCCTTGGGTAGCTCTGAGCTATTTTGGGCTTCAACCTCATCTGCCTTTCACATTAGGCTCAGCGTTAATTATGACGCTTCAGTGAAAACGAGCCTTCTGACAGTCCCAGAGTTGGAGAATGGAAAAAAGGTATAAAGGCAGCTCCAATTATAGGCCTTTAGCCCTAATTAATGCACCCTCCCCCCTCCTCCTGCACTTGGTATTCTAGACACAATCGCCCCACTACTGGGGGGAAAGAATTCAATTCATTCAGTGGTACAGGGACCAACAATGTTAAGCCAGTTCACTCACTGGTCCCCATGGAACAAGATCTCTCAGGCAAGGAGGCGATTTATATGCAATAATCAGGAGGAACAAATAATCCTGTGTTTTTCCTTTTAAACTGTCTTTTGACATTCTGTGTCACATCTTCTTTTAGGGAAAAGAGAGCATAGCTTTTTCTTAAAACCAAATATCCTCTTGTTTCTTTGGTTCTAGACGTTAAAGCAATTCAACATTCACACACATATACATACAGCACACACATAAATATATATGTGTGTACATATGTATATTAAGTATTTATGTATATGAATTAAGTGTTCTGATAGGCTTTGCAAGAAATATGAGGGATATAAAACCTGGTTCCTCTCTCAGAAATATGTCATAGGCACAAGCCTACCTAAATCAGAATGTCTTCTGGGCAAGTAATACTTCCCTGCTGTTTTCTGAAGGACTTCAGCAATTAATTATGCAGGGAGTAAATTCAAATGAAGAATGAGGCTACTGTACAGCCCCTGACCAGAGCTCTATTAAAAGCATTAAGCTGCTCAGGCTTACAGCAACTTCTGCCTCTGCCTGGCAGCCTGCTTCCTCTTTCTTATCTGCAACTTCCATTCCCCCCCTTCCATTCACTTTGCTTCAACAAATTGTCACTGAGAGCCACCACAAAGTAGCCCTGGACAGGGAGCTGAGAAGATACAAAGAACAGAGACTCATAATTTTAGTCCCTTCACCACGATGCTCATTGGGTGCTACTAAAATTGTGTTCCTCTCTGTCACTCTCCATCACTAGATTAAAAGTTTCTGAAGGGCAGGGATTGTGTCAGAGAACATTCAGAGCCCTACATTCACGGGTTCAATGAATGCTAAGTGAATTATTAAATGAATGAATAGATAAACTAGTGAGAGCACATTTAATCACCTAAATGATGTCAGTCTCAGAAACACCTCCCAGAGCCTAATGCCCAAGGCTTCCTGATGTTGGAGGGACTTTCCCTAACTACTCTCTTTGTAGTAGCCTCCTTCAACTCTACAATCCCCTTACTCATAATTTGCTTATCAGCACTTAGCTATGGTCTGAAGTAATCCTGCACATTCATATGCTTACTTGATCATTGTCTGTCCTGTTAGAAAATAAGTTCCAAAATGGCACGGACCTGCCTGTCTGGTTTGACTCTGTATCCTTGGCACTTAGACTAGTGCTTAAATAAAAAGCAAAAACCAATATTTGATGAGCAAATGAATGAATGAGGGAGAGAGTAAAGGAGAACCTCATGCTTAATTAACGTGTAGGAATATCAGAGCTATGTGAAAAATCAACATAGCTTAATATTTAAATGATTAAATAATATTTGTTGAACACTATGTACGACTAAATTCAACATGCTTTAGGAGGACAGGGTACTACGAAGAATAACGAAGACAAAGATAAATAAGACATTGCTTTGACCCTCCAAGGGTTTTCAATTTAGTGGGGCAAGATGATATGTCATATACATACATACACACAATTCATTCAATTTAAGAGCTCTTACAATAATGCAAATTAAGATACCGTAATTGTCACTGGGAGTATAAAATGGTGTTAAATATCAAGGGGCTTACTATCTAGTAGGGAGACTGACAGCATAAAAGAAAAGATAGCAATAATACTGAATATCATTTGATACCAGCTCTGTGCATCACAACCTCATGGGCTACAGAAAAGAATGATTTTCCTTTAAGTGGTTCAAAGACTTCCTTCTTCCCCCACTGTGAAAGGGGCAGTCTGCGCCTATAATCAGGAAGGGGTCCTGAGGATAGCTCTGTAATTAAGTTTCAATGTGTCGGTATCACAAGGAAGGGGAAAATCATTTATTCCCCTCACCTCTTCAAAGAAGGCTGTATTTTACCTTTATGTTCTTCAGAGCACTTAACACACCACCAGTTCGCAATAAATTACAATCAGTAATAACAGCATCATTATGCTGGGTTTTATTATTAAAGGCATTAATTTTTAATGTTTTCTGTACTCAGATAGGTCTGGAAGACTTGAAATGTATTTAATAGCAATAACTGCCACAATCTGAGCTCCAGTGACAGTCCGGTGGGATATAACCAAACTGCATCACCTTTAAGGCTCTGGGCAGAAGAAGGCAAGCAGAAGGAACAGGAAGGGGAGGGGCAAGCTGTGAATTGAGAGAGAATGTACAGTCCAGGCCCACCAGGCCTCCACCCTGTGAAGGTCTCCCTTAACCAGCCTGGCAGGGCAGACCCTAAGAATTCCCAAGCTAAACGGGCCCGGAAAGACCCACTCTGAGTTTGGAATGGAGTATTCTCAAAAGGGTCTGAGGAAGAAAGTTTCTGGAGTGAGGAAGTAGTGGGTAAAAGAAAAGAGGGTCTGTAACTAGACCCCTACCTCATTCTTCTCCACATTCCCAGGCTACAGCTCAGCTCAGCTAGAGCTAATAGATCTCCCTGCCCTGCTTCCTTCCCCAGGCAGCCTCCCGGGCCAGGGGATGCAGGGTGATGAGGCTTTCCTCCTGTCCATAGGGCAAGATGTTGAAGGGAGTGAGCAGCTTGTGTCCGGGGTCTACACTGGCTCCCTGTGCAGTCTCGGATCTGGGTCCTCTCAGTTTGAATTATGTCTTCTCAATTCCATCCAGAACACACAATACCACCCAAATAATTGATGATGATGACTCACCCTTATACAGAAGCAGTAGCACATTTTTACACGAGACTGGGATTCACCAAAGTCAGCCTGTGACCCTTGCACTTGGCCAAAATCTGCTATTCTGTTCCAGCTGTGGCCATTGCCAGGCTAAATAAATAAAGGCCCACTTTACCGTCGTTCCTGGGATCTCAGAACGTACGTGTGACTGATGATCGCATAATCGTCGGCGCCATTGTCTTGTCAGGGTAACCACATCAGTAAAGATAAGCAAGGCATGTCATCTGAATTTATTTTTGGCATGTGAATATTTCCATTCACATACAGGAGAACACAGCACATGGACCTGGAAGTGAAAACCTTCTTATGTGCTTTATGTATTGAAATTCCATTAGTTGGTTCCAGTTTAAGTACACATTTGTTATTGCAAGAGTAAAACACTAAAAAAATTAATGAGGATTGTGAAAGCTGTTAATTTTATGTAAAAAAAAAATTAAGATATTCAATTTGCGAAATAAATGGGAAAATGGGGACATTAAAGGGAAGTTAGTATGAATGTCTCATCAAGACAACTTTAGGAAGAACATGGCATCCTTTTACCCTCACCTTCCAGATGTTTATTACAATGTAAATACCAATTCAAGGCAGAGTAATAAGCAATAGAAAACGCATTCTTAATTTTTGCAGATTCTTTTGGTTGTTTTCATTTATAACATTTAACAAAATAATCTTGAGGAAATATATCAGCTAGTTAGCTATTTAATTACTTTGTGGGCATACTTGTAGCTTCAGGAAAGTAGTTGTGAGCTCAGGGGTAGCCAGCGGGTAGCAGAGCTGAGAGTTTATTGCTCCCATACCATAATGTCAAACATTAACAAACTGACTACTAAAACTTTTAATAATAAAGTTGTCTAAATAATTAAAATTTAAAAATAAAATCTGGTCTGTAGTCTTGTAGTCCAGGAGTTCATTCTCTAATGGTAATATCTGACTTTAGCCAATGTTGATTCCAACACTTGGCCATTCAGCATTAGTCCAAAATGTGAACTCATGCACCTCATGGATTTCTCTCTTTCTCTGACTTCCTTCTCAGCAGGAACAAGTAATCCCTTCTTTCCAAAGAAGTTTGTACAAAGGGCCCAAAACAATCATTAAACGATCCCTCCAGGTTCAAGTTCCCAAAGCTATTTTCTCCCTCAATAATAAGTTTTCGTTGTGCTTTTAAATTACTCAGAAAATTGCCGCCATTATTTTGTGTACACCAACATTATATCTGTTTGCATCATGACACCCACGACATCGGAAACACGGTGACATACCTCTTCTCTGAGCTTCTGTCTAGAGGCTCCCAGGCCTTCCCTCCTGGCATTCGCCCAGTTCAGAATCCCAGGCTTCTCCCCACTGCTCTCTCCTTTCTCCCTGTGCAGGTCTCCAACCACCAGGCAAAGAGACTCCCCCTTGCAGGGCAGTCTGAGGAGGAGATCCATAACTTTCTGTAAAACTGTGTTTCACAGTTTTAGTGACCACTAGAATTTTTTTTTAAGCACTAAATTAGAGAGCTTAGTATCCTTCTTTGGTCTTAACTAGAGAAAAAAACAAAAAACTTTGACATCCCTGAGCCTTCACATGACCAGGAAGGAAAGCAGCAGGTCTTGACTCTTGACTCAGGCTCTGCAGACATGCCTGTGTGACCTAGCCCACGTGTGCCTCCCATCCTGACTACAGACTTAGACATGTTACTGTGCAATCTAGAGCAGTAAACATGCCAGCGTAATTAATGTCTTAACAACTTATTACAATCCTCAGATAATTAATCACAAAAGCTAAACATGCTGTCTCACCCTCCTAATGTGCTAATGCTCTAATTATTATGCCTCAATTAAGGGGAAGTCAATGCTCTTTGCTTAGAAGTGCATGCTTAATAAGGACTTACACGTGGCTCTAGAAAACAGTAGTATGTGGCAGGGAAGGAGGAGGAGACCTTTTTAATGAAGCTTTATAAGCAGCTTCAGGCAAGAAACTGACAGCCCTCTTTCCTGAATTTTATCCTTGGTTAAACACTTAGTTTGGGGAATATATGGAGGATTTCTGGGTTGTAGCCCAGAAAAAACAAAAAGGAAAACTGTTCCAAGTGAAGGTGTATGTATGTGCTGGAACATATGTATGTATAGTCTGAGAATGTAGGCTGTCCAAGTCATCATCCCAGTTTAAGAGATTCAGGAGTGAAGGTGATCCATGCAAGGAGCTGCCTTCTGGAAAACCCTGCACTCAGTGTGCCGGGAATTTGGGGGGAAGGAGGCTCAAGAAGGGGGTGCATGTGAAAGTCAGCACTACCCCAGACAGGAACTGTTTAAAAAGTTGAAAAAGTGACCAGACATCGAGTAGAGACATGAATGAAGCTGAGCTGGGTAGAACTAAGGTCTATCAGCTGTGTGAGACTAAAAGGAGAAATGTCTATTTGGCACAAAATTTATATTTTGGGTAGTGCATTTCCTAATTTAACTTGTATGGTCAGTTTAGTTAACACCATAAGTACATGGAATCTTGAATAGGCATGAGATTTTGTTGGTTTGTCCATGTTAGTGTGACACTCCAGTACTTCCCAGAGAGATTTGGACAGTGAATAAAGAAGTATTTGCAAAGTCCCCTTGGGGGAATGGGGAGAAAAGGAGAAAAGTTCAACTTCCCCACTTGGAGAATTTCTGATATTCCAGCAAGCAGTGGGGACAAACAAATCAATAGGCCGAGCCCTCAATCTTGGGGTTTGCCCCTATGAAACTTATCCTGCAAAGGCTAAGCCTACTTAAAATTAATCTTAAGAATCACCCCCAGAGAACCTCTTTTGTTGCTCACATGTGGCCTCTCTCTCTAAGCTGATATGGCAACTGAACTCACTGCCCTTCCCCTCTAAGTAGGACATGACTCCAAGGTGTGTAAACCTCCCTGGCAACGTGGGACAGAAATCCCAGGATCAGATGGGATCTGGCATCAAGGGATTGAGAAAAACTTCTTAACCAAAAGGGGGAAGAGAGAAATGAAACAAAATAAAGTGTCAGTTGCTGAGAGATTTCAAACAGAGTTGAGAAGTTATCCTGGAGTTTATTCTTACACATTATATAGATGTCCCATTTTTAGTTTATGGATGTATTGGAGTGGCTGGAAGGAAGTACATGAACTGTAGAGCTGTGTTCCAATAGCCTTGTTTCTTGAAGTTGATTGTATAATGATACAGCTTTTACAATGTGATTGTGTGATTGTGAAAACTTCATGTCTGATGCTCCTTTTAACTAGGGTATGGAGAAATGAGTAAAAACTATGGATAAAAAATAAACAAATAACAGGGAGAACAAAGGTTAAAATAAGTTGGGTAGATGAAAATACTAGTGGTCTATGAGAGGGAGGGGTGAGGGGTATCGTATGTATGAGTTTTTTCTTTTTTCTTTTTTATTTCTTTTTCTGGAGTGATGCAAATGTTAAAAAAAAATTATCATGGCAATGAATACATAGCTGTGTGATGATATTGTGAAACACTGATTGTATACCATGCATGGAATGTTTGTATGTTAAGAACATCTGTATGTTAAGAACGTTTGTGTAAAAAAAGAGAAGGGAGCTCAAGTAATTCCCTCTTATTTAGATCTTACCATTTGCCTCTGAGTTGTCTTGAGTAGGGGCTTTTCAAACATTTTTGAAATATATTTTACATTGTTGCTTAAGACACACTCAAACATACACACATCCATAGACATGCAAAACTGAAACAAAAAGTTTCATAAAATAATACCATCATTACTTCATGAAGTCATTTTGACGTTCTATATCCCATTCTATTCCATTGTTTTTAAATGCTGCTTGCAACCCACTAATCTGATCTCACACAACACTGATGAATCTCAATCCAGAGTTTGAAAAACACTGGTCTAGAGGCTGAATAGCCCACAAAAAGGTTCCCCTTTTTCTAAGCCTCTTTGGTGAGAAATTGACTTTGGAGTTAGGGTTTGACTATCCAACCTTGAGAGTCATTTATCAACTAATCAAAAATACTTATTGAGTAACCTGTCCTTCATCTCTGGGAGTTTGTCTGTCTGCCTTCTTATCTGACTATTTAGAACTTGCAATAGATCAGTCTTAAAGCCTAATTACACACACACAAAATTGTGACACAATGCTCTACTGTCCCTCCTGTTTGTTGAAAATGCCAGCAGAGAACATAAGGCAGCCATCAGTTATAGGTTCCTCAAATTTCCCAACACCTTGACTATTGATGTCTCACACACACCCACATACACACCTGCACACACCACAGTGTTTCAAAATGTTCTGGGACCCAAGGTTTTAGGGGACTCCTTTAAGGCAAACAGAATTTTTAAAACACTCTGAGCATTAAAATTAAAAGAAGCTAAAAATCATTCTAGTCCTTCCTTAAGAACATTTTCGTCTCGATTTTATATTTTGCTCTTCTTATAGCAATGTTAGAAGTTTCCCCTCGAACACCATGTGTACCTCATCAGACGGCACTGGGTTGGAAGAGGACCAGCCACTCTGACATGCACACTTTCACCAGTGAGGCTGGTTTAGCTCTTGCTCCTGTATGACGCTAAGCCCCTATACCTATGTCCAGTCCTTGGACCTTCAATAACCTACACCTGAGCTCCCAACTCAGGAGGCAAGCCTCCTGAGCAGTAGTCCTAAGTTTCTATAATCTTATATCTATTCATAATTAGATTTCATCTTGATAACTTTTGAGATAGACAGACAGTTGGGTGATATTGAGAAGTATCAGACACAGTTTCAGCTCTTTAACAGTTTACAGACTATTTGGAAATATTAGACATAGAAGCATTAAAAAAGAAAAGTTCAGTCCAAGGCAGTATTTGATAAATGACCCATAAGTGATAGTTATTTAGAAAAGAGAGAGATTCCTGGAGTGCTCAAGGAGGTCTTCAAGGAGTAGCAGGTGCTGGAGCTGACCCACAAAGGAGGGCAAATATTATTTGGCAGGTTTATAAACCTTGGTGAGGGCCCCCACTCTTTATTCTTTCATACCCTACATCCAAATTCAATTGGCTCTATCTTCAACAAAGAGTCATTTCTCATTATTCCTGGTAGTTATGTTTCATAACACTATTGAAAATACTGAATTAGTGAACACTGAACCATTTGGGAGAAAAATGGAGTTAGATTTTGCAAGCCTCTGGTCACAATATTTTGGTCAACTGGTCAATATATAACCTTGCTTTATGTGCATTTCTGTTTAAAGACATCTCATATAATGTATATTCATTACCAATGAACTCACAACCAACAGTACTCTAACTCATATCTGGGCAAAAATGTGTCTAACACAATATTTTCTCTGTAAGGCAGATCATAACCTTCTTACACTTAGGAATACTAGACAGCACTTCAGCACTATACTTGGGGGACATTTTAAACAACATCACCAACAGACAGCAGAAAAATGAAAAAAAAAAGGCATTAAATACACCACAGGAAGGATACTTGTTTGTAGTATAAGAATGAAAGAAGGTGGAGCATCACTTTGCTCTCAGCTGGGAATGTGCATATCATGTGACTCAGAGTTTTCACCACTCTGCATGTGTCTGCAAATGATCATGAAAGTGCCATTAATATTGATATGGGAGTTACAAATAAATTATAGTACATAAACAAATTTGCAAATACAGATTCAGGGACATAACTATCAACTGTATATGGAAAATATTTCTATTTCTCTTTACTTCCATCATTATCATCCATGTCCAAATTCCAATCATCTATCTCACCTAGATAACTGTAATTGCCTCATAATTGATGTCCCTTCTTTTGAGTTTGTACTACAACAGAATATTGTCCACATGGTTCTCAAAATGGCGTTATTAGAATTTGTCTGATTACATCACTACTCTGACTTCCTGTCTCACCTCTTACACTGATTTACAAGGCCACGACAATTGAGCCCTCCATTAGTTGTGGCTCCCTCACTTCCCTCATTGCTCAATTGTCATCTTCCCAGTGAGCCCCTCCTGGACCACCGTATTTAATACTGCAATCTCCCACAATTCGGTAATACCTTTCTCTGTGTTATCTTTCTCCATAACTTTTATCATCATCTCATGCAACTGATATGTTGTTTGTCTATGGTCAATCTTTTTTCATTTATATGCAAACTACATAATGAAAAAGATATTTGCCTGCTTTTCTTTTTGTAGGCTGTATGGCAGGGTCACTTTTCATTCTCTTTTCAATGTGAGTATCCCATTATCCCAGCAGCATTTGTTGAATTCTTGTTTGTTTTTTGTTTGTTTGTTTCTTTTGGGAAGTGCAAATCCAGGTCTCCCACGTGGCAAGCGAGAATTCTACCACTGAACTTCCCTCACACCCCCTGCTTATTTTATCTTACTGTACAGCACTGTGCTGGTTTGAAACTGTTATATACCCAGAAAAGCCATGTTCTTTCAATCCTAAATCCAGTCTTGTGGGGGCAGTCATATTCTTTTAATCCCAATCCAATATCGTAAGATGGGCTCTCTTGATTAAGGTGTTTCCGTGGAGATGTGACCCCAGGGAGATGTGGCTCCACCCATTCAAGGTAGGTCTTGATTAATTTACTGGATTCCTTAAGAGAGCTGACACAGATGCAGACATTTGGAGATGCTTGGAGACAGACAGAAATTCAGAGAGGAGACCACTGGAACCAGGTGCTGAAAGCAATGAAACCTGGGAGCAAAGGTTCAGCAGATACCACTATGTGCCTTCCCATGTCACAGAGAAACCCTGGACAGGAATTGGCTTGCCTTGAGTGAAGGTATCCTTTTGTTGATGCCTTAATTTGGACATTTTCATGGTCTTAGAACTGTAAATCTGTAACCTAATAAATTCCTTGGTATGTATCACATTCTGGATGCTTTAGCAAACTAAAACAAGAATAATGCTTGGCATATAGTAGGTGCTCATTAATTGGGGTGCCTGTGAAAGGATTTTAGTACAAGGGAAACGGTGTGAAAAAAAAGCTACAGAGGTGAAAGCAGTAGTTACTGTGTGATGGTGGTGGGGAGAGAGTAAGGAGGCTTACCTGGCAAGAGTGGGGTTTTGTGTTGGAGGAAAGAAGGAACTGAGGCTGAAAAGGTGAGGATGAGATGGGTTTGACTTACTGGCTGTGGAAATGGTCTACTCATCCAGCCCCCTGCCACGGCCGTAAAGAGCATCATTTACTTGTGAATTTAAAACACCATCCTTTTTGTCAGGAGGAGCTATTTTTCATTTGTCTGAAGTACTGGACAGATCATGTTCTGATTTGGAGCTTCTTGTGCACACAGGCAAAAATAAAGGCTGCCCTGGGCCACATGTTAGCCATTTTTTCCTTGTCAGGAAATTCAAAAATGGCTTTACTTTTCAGAGAAAATGGATCATGGGGAGGACAAACCACTGTGCTGTTCATATAAAATTCTTCACTGAATTCAATGTGCTTCCCAGAATAACTGCTTTGGGAAACAGAGATGTCTTTGTACTTTGATGCAAGGTGTGTGGGATGGGCAAAGGCCATGGGAAGCTGAGGGAAACTTCCAATCATGGGGTTCAAAAATGGGACAAGCTGTTACTTGAGGCTGGGGCTGAGATGTCTTCTAAATTCTGTCATTACCTTGACAGATTCACTGAAGCTCTAAGAACATGATTTAGATCATCCAGTGAGTGTGTGTGTGTGGTTACCAAGGCCAATAAAGTACATCAAACATTAGTTATGTTAATCAGGAGCTCTGAATAAAAGACGCTACTTCTAAGATCTCTTGAGAGAAAATTGTATTACCAAACAGCTGACTCTGACCTCTTTAACTGGCAGAAAAAGAGGCAATATTATGGTCTGGAGAGAACAGAAGATTTCACCAGAAGCTGACCTGGGTTTGCATTCTTGCTCTGCCACTTACTAACTACATATTCTAGGGCAAATCAGGAGACTTCTCTGAGCTTCACTCTCCCTCAATAGTATAAAGGGGATAATAATTCCTAACTTCATAGTATTTCTATAAGTCTCACATGAGGCAATGTTCAGGTAAGTGCCTTGTGAGGTACTATGTCAGTTAGCAATTGTCAAAAAATATATATGGTACATAACAAACCATCCAAAACCAAATGACTTAAAATAACTCTTTATTCTCACTGACCTGTGGGTTGGATAATCCAAGCTGGGCTTGAGTAGATTTGGCTCGGCAACTTTCCTATTCTTAGGTGGCTGCATTCACATGTCTAGGGGCCAGATTGAGGTTGACTGATCTAGGTAGGACTCAGTAAGGCAGATTATCTCTAGTCCACATGTCTCTTATTATCCTCCTAGAATCAGTAGGCTAGTCCAGAAATGTTCTTCTCATGACATATGGAATAAGCACAAGAGAACAAGCCCAGTCACACAAGAACTCCTCAAGCCTTTTTTTACATCATGCCCACTAGCATTCCATAGACCAAAACAAGTCACATGGCTGAATCTGAAGTAAAGGAGTGAAGGATATGGTCTACCTCTGTAATGGGTGAAACTAGAATGTTCCATGGCAAAGGGCACAGATGCCCAGAGAGGTGAAGAGTTAGTTATTAAGGCAATTTACTTTGAGTACGTAACAAATTCAAGACAATATTACCAATGTGTTCCACAAAGTTGGGGAAGGAGCAGAAGTGTTTTTAGCTTCTCATTGTTGGACTCCTCCAGCTTCTAATGGATCATTCCTTTCTGCCATCTGCCCCACTCTCAAGTCAGTCAAGTCCAGGAAAGCTATTCATTTCAGGAGACTTCATGGCTGCTCCAGAAGAGCCTGGGTTGAGTGTATCAGTACTATCAGCAGGGAGGCAGGATGTCATTGTGGTGAAGAGTACAGGCTTGGTGGCTAGATGGACCTGAGTTTTAGTCCCACCTTGACCACTGGCTTGCTATATGGTCTTAAATAAGTTACTTAAGTGCTCTAAGACTCATTTTCTCCATCTCCCTTAATTATGTTCCCTAGGCTCATAACCTTTAAGCATCATCCATGTACTGATGATGCCTAAGATTTATATCTCTAACCTGAAACTCTTCTCTGAACTCCATATTTGTACACCACCTACTATACATCTACACTTGGATGTTTCACAGGCATCTAAAACCAAGCATATCTAGATGGAACTCCCAATCTTTTCCCTAAATCTGCTCCTTCCTGATCTCAAAAACAGGCATCTCCATTCTTCCCATTGATCAGAACTAAAGCCTTATTATCATCTTTCTCTTAAAACCTATATTCAATTTGTCAAGCAATCCTGTTGGCCCTAGCTTTAAAATATATCCCAAAACTAGCTTCTTTTCACCAAGGTATTTACTAGAACCCTTATGTAAGCCACACCGTCTCTTATGCAGATTATTGCATCGGTTTTCTGTCTTTACCCAGCACACCTTCAGTCAAGACATTCATAGAGTAAGCCCAATCATGTGTCTTTTCTGCTCAAAACTTTCCAAGGGCTCCCCAACTCATATTCATTGTAAAGCCAAATTCCTTACAGTTGTCTACATGGACTTCATGATCTTGATTCCCAATATGCTGCTCTCTACTCTTTCATTGAGAGCTACATGGACCTCTTGCTGTTCCTCAGAAGTACTCTTGGCTTCCTCTCTCTACAATGCTCTTTTCCCCACATACTCAGATGGCCCACTCCCTTACTGCGTCCAGGTGAAACCAAAGATCACCATTTCTATGAGGTCTTCCCCAGCCACTCTCTTTTCCTTCACTGCCTTATTTTTTCCTTAACACTAATCATCATACAGCCTGCTGATTATTTTACTTACCTATTTTTCTTATTGTCTGTCTCAACTACCTGTCTGTGGGGGGCATAGGCATTTTGTCCATAATATATATTGTGTATCTCCTAGAACCTAGAACATTGCCAGGTGAATAGTAGGCATTCAATACATATTTGTTGAATAAGTGGGTAAATGAACGAATGAATGAATTAGGAGAATAAGTGTATTGTACAGATTACATGAAATAATACAAGTAAAAATTTAAGGTAATGTCTGATGCATGGTAAGTACTTGATAAATGATAGCTCAAAATAAACAGCAAATAGAACCCAAGGTCTTGAGATTGTAAAGTTTACCTCTGGGTCTACACACTGTGATTTTACTAATGTTCTCTGATGTACCTTGTGATGAGGGTCGAAATCAGATCTCTGCTCTAATACCTGGCACACAGCAGATGTCCAATATATTTTTATTCAATCAAAGCGAAATCAGGTGGATCTGAAGTGGCTGGCGAGTGGGCAGGTGGTTCCTCCTAGTGTTGATCAGCATCTAAAGGGAGCTGCTCCTCTGAGGGGTAAGTCCGAGAGAACACTGGGTTCTGATACAGAGTCAGAAGCAGGATTTAAAACCCTGTGGGCAACAGAGACACTGGGCTGTTAAGTAGAGGAATGTTTGCCTACCCTACAATCTCTCTCTTTCTCCAATTTCCATATCCCCAGGAAACCCTTTTCCTATGAGAGTACAATCTATTTATATTTACAGTTATCACAACAACAATAGCCATCAGCCCAGAAAAAAACTGTGCTTGTCTATAGAGTACATTTCCTCTTAAGCTCACAAAATCAACATAAGCATGATTTATTCTCCCAATAGGATATTGACAATTGGGTGTTTCTAGACATGCTTGATGAGGCTCCAGCTTAATTCCTCACCACTTTAATTACCAAAAGTAAAAAGAACAGCACATCTGTGTGGCATCTCCCCTCTCAATGACACAAAAGAGCACCAATAGAGACACCTCCAATACAATATCCTCAAATGTAAATTCTTACAAAGGCAATAGAGTTTTTGGCATGTTTTCATTCTTGCTGTAATTTGACCTCTACTGTTAACTTGTCTGGGCCAATTCTTGCATTCATCAATATAATATGTATTTATTGGGCATCCACTACCAACCACTCTCAGGTTGCAGAGATCATTTGTGACCACAATAGAAGCTCGATAATAATTCTAGAATTAAATAGCAACATGAGATCCACCAAGAAGTGTTTCAAGGCTGTGTGCAATTAAATATCCAATGATTTCCTGCAGATAAGAAGTGTTTCTAGAGTTCATTGTAGGTTGTGCTCACCAGGAAAGGCTTTATGGTAGAGGTGACGCTTGAGTTAGAGGCTTTGGGAAAGAAGGATTTAAAAGGACAGAATATAAGAAAGGTAATTGGTGCAAAGACACATAGGTGGGAGTGAGCAAGGCTCATTAGTTTGAGGTTTAAATTATGTAAGAATTTTACATGCAAAAAATGTAAGTGCATCATTAATAAAATTTCAAATAA
>PVIY010006789.1:0-85497 GCA_004026745.1 Myrmecophaga tridactyla
AAGTGCAGCGTACCCCAAAGAGAATAGATCCAAATAGACATACTCCAAGACATTTAATAATCAGAATGTCAGAGGTCAAAGAGAAAGAGAGGATCTTGAAAGCAGCAAGAGAAAAGCAATCCATCACATACAAGGGAAGCCCAATAAGACTATGCGCAGATCTCTCAGCAGAAACCATGGAGGCGAGAAGACAGTGGGAAAATATATTTAAATTATTAAAAGAGAAAAACTGCCAACCAAGAATTCTATATCCAGCAAAATCGTCCTTCAAAAATGAGGGAGAAATTAAAACATTTTCAGACAAAAAAAATCACTGAGAGAATTTGTGACCAAGAGACCAGCTCTGCAAGAAATACTAAAGGGAGCACTAGAGACAGATACGAAGACAGAAGAGAGAAGTGTGGAGAAGAGTGTAGAAAGGAAGACTATGAGTAAAGGTAAAAAGAAGGAAAATTAGATATGACATATAAAATCCAGAAGGCAAAATAGTAGAAGAAAGTACTACCCATGCAGTAATAACACTGTTAATGGATTAAACTCTCCAATCAAAAGACACAGTCTGGCAGAATGGATTGAAAAACAGGACCCATCTATATGCTGTCTCTACTCAAAGGACATGAGGCCAAGGACACAAATGGGCATTTACACACCAATGTTTATAGCAGTATTATTAACAATTACCAAGTGATGGAAACAGCCAAAATGTCCATCAACAGACAGTTGACTAAACAAACTGTGACATTTACATAAGATGGAATATTTTGCAGCTGTAAGACAGAATAAAGTTGTGAAGTATGTAACAACATGAATGGGCCTTAAGGATACTATGCTGAGTGTGATTAGCCAGAAACAAAAGGACAAATACTATATGGTCTCACTGATATAAACTGACATTAGTGAATAAACTTGGAATACTTTCTTGGTAACAGAGGCCATCAGGAGATAGAAATAGGGTGATTTCTCCAATATTGGGTGATTGGAGATGAAGGGAAACAGATTGTGCAACAGGACTGAATATAAAAACTCAGAAATGGACAGCACAATATTACCTAACTGTAATACAATTGTGTTAAAACGCTGAATGAAGCTGCATATGAGAATGATAGAGGGAGGAGACCTGGGGCATAAATGAAATCACAAAGAAAGATAGACGATAAAGATTGAGATGGTGTAATCTAGGAATGCCTAGAGTGTATAATGATAGTGACTAAATGTACAAATTTAAAAAATGTTTTTTGCATGAGGAAGAACAAAAGAAGGTCATTACTGCAGTGCTGAAAATAGATGGTACTTAATATTTTAAAATTTCAACTAATGTGTGAGACTAAAGCAAAAAATGTTTATTTGGTACAAATCTATACTTTGACTAGTGCATCTCCTAATGTAACTTATGTAGATAGTTGATTGAACACCTTAAGTACATGGAAATTTGTATAGGACATGAGATTTTGTTGGTTTGTCCAGGTGATGCCCTGATGAATCCCAGAGTGATTTGATCAGTGAGTGGAAAAGTATTTGCAAAGTCCCCTTCAGGGAATGGTGAGAACGGGGGAAAACTCAACTTTCACAAGTTGAATTCTTGATATTCTCACAAGCAGTGTGGATAACCAAAGCTATAGGCTGAGCCCCCAGTCTTGGGGTTTGTTCATATGAAACTTAACCCCACAGGAGATAGGTCAAGCCTACTTAAAATTAAGCCTAAGAGTCACCCCAAGAGAACCTCTTTTATTGCTCAGATGTGGCCTCTCTCTCCAGACAACACAGCAAGCAGACTCACCACCCTCCCCCTGTCTATGTGGGACATGACTACCAGAGGTGTGGATCTTCCTGGCAGCATGGGACAGAAATCCTAGAATGAGCTGAGATTCAGCATCAAGAGATTGAGAAAAAACTCTAGAATGAGCTGAGACCCAGCATCAAGGGACTGAGAAAACCTTCTTGACCAAAAGGGGGAAGAGTGAAATGACACAAAGTGTCAATGGCTGAGAGATTCCAAACAGAGTTGAGAGGTTATCCTGGAGGTTATTCTTATGCATTAAGTAGATATCACATTGTTATCCAAGATGTAATGGAGAGGCTGGAGGAAACTGCCTGAACTCCAGTAGCCATGTTTCTTTATGATGATTGTATAACGATATAGCTTTCACAATGTGACTGTGTCACTGTGAAAACCTTGTGTCTGATGCTCCTTTTACCTACCTTGTCAATGGATGAGAGGAACATATGGAATAAAAATAAATAATAGGGGGAACAAATGTTAAAATAGATTTAGTTTGAAATGCTAGTGATCAATGAAAGGGATCAGTAAGAGGTATGGCATGTAAAATTTTTTTTCTGTTTGTTATATTTTTCTGTTGTCTTTTATTTCTTTTTCTGAATTGATGCTCATGTTCTGGGAAATGATCATGATGATGAATATGCAACTATGTGATGATATTGTGAATTGCTGAGTGTATGTGTTGGGAATGTTTGTGTTTCTTGTAATTTTTTTAATTAATAAAAATAAAAAACTGTATTCACTAAATTGAGCTTAAATCTTTATCAATGTACTTTAATATGTTTTGTTCATCACATTAGTCGTTATTTGTTCATAGTATTAAGTTTATGAATAAAGTCAATTATTCAATTTTTTATTATTTGTCAAGGGACACAGCAAAAAAATTTTGATTGGTGAATCAGTGACAACTTTATAATATTATGAGATATATGATATTAATCAAAGTACCTGAATAAGGAAATATATAATGAGACACCTGACAGAAAAAGAGCTTTTCAATAGAATATAAGATACCATTATAATCTATCCAAAAAAAGATGTTAAGGAAAGTGAACACAGCAGAATATATCAAGAAGGCAAATTTCTCACTAGGAATTGAGTGCAATCTTAAAGCAGGGTCATGTTTGAGTGACTGTTGTGTAAGAGCCTCAGGCCAGTATGACTGGGGTACACTTATTAGAAGGGCTATTTGGGGCTATGGCTACTTGAGGTAATAACTAATATTGCTTGGTCAAGTTCTAATTTATCAATCAAACTTCAGGCTGTAATTGGGTTTCCTATAGAGTAATTCATCCCTGGATAGGAGAGTATAGTCCAATTATGAGGATAGTTGTATTGTGTCCTAGAATTATATTTTTACATCAGCTTACAATATTTATATTCTGGTCCTGATACTGTAAATTAATGAGGTTGGACAACACAGGCCAACCCTGGTTAGAAATGTTCAATAAAACTTATCTCTAAGAATGAAAAAAGATAAAGACCTGTTTCCTATGGATCTGAAGTCTGGGCTCTGAACTTTGATGCATAAACACATTCAATGTCGCTTTGGAAGATTTGCATGAGCATGACTCCTCTGGAAGAACAGCACTGATGAACCTTCAAATCCTGATAATAAGATATTGAAAGAATTACCTTAAAGCTTATATTCTTACAGGAAAACATCTCAAAAAGCAAGTCCTTTTGATGATGAAGAAAGATTTTCCTGGTTTGTGACTTAAAACATCAACAAACATTTTGACTTGCCACAAGTTTAAAATTACTACTATTGATTATAAAAAGTAAATGCAATTTTATAGTTTTGGGAAAAGAGAAATGTGCAAAGTAAAAATGATAATGTAGATAATATGATGGAGGAGTAAAACAATTTCACATTGTATTTTCTGAAATGCCTTGGGGTATAAAATGTGGGGAAGACCTCGATGATTGTTCTAGTTTGCTAGCCGCTAGAATGTAACACACCAGAGATGGATTGCCTTTTAATAAAAGGGGATTTACTTCATTAGTTCTTCAGAGGAAAGGCAGCTAACTTTCAACTGAGGTTCTTTCTTATGTGGGAAGGCACAGGGTGATCTCTGCTGGCCTCTCTCCAGGCCTCTGGGTTCCAACAACTTTCCCCAGGGTGTTTTCTTTCTGCATCTCCAAAGGCCTGGGCTGAGCTGCAAGTGCTGAGATGAGGTATGCTGAGCTGCTTGGGTTGTGCTATATTGAGCTCTCTCATTTAAGCACCAGCCAATTAAATCAAACATAATTCATTACAGCAGGCATGCTTCCTAGCTGACTGCAGATGTAATGAGCAACAGATAATGTTCATGTACCATTGGCTCATGTCCACAGCAACAGAACTAGGTACCTTCACCTGGCCAAGTTGATAACTGAATCTAACTACCACATGTCCACCCCTTGTCAACTTGGCAACTGCATGCATCACCTTAAACAATACTAAGGTGCAAAAAACTCTCTTCTGGCTGTGGACCTATGAATCTCAAAACAAGTTATCTGGAGCCAACATGCAGAGGAGGACATTCACAGGATACAGATTTTCATTTCCATAGGGAGAAATTGGAAGGAAAGCAGAGGTCACAAGACCCACACAGTTCTGAAAATCTTCAGGGCAAAAACCATTGGATTTCAAAGTCTGAAAGTCATTTATCCTTCAGCTTTAGAAAGCGGCAGTCCAATCCTTTCCAAGGGCCTATGCAGTGGCCCACCTCTTTCTGAATTAACCTCAGGGGACATTGAGGAGACCACCTTTTCCTTGGCTCCACTCTCTCCAGGCATCAGGTCCACCCCTGGGCTCTCTGCCATTTCCAGGGCACACACTCAACCCCTCCATGTGGTGGCAGCCAGGCTCTCCCCAGTCCCCAAGGAGCATGCTATATCTTTTCCAAGGCCTGAGGCTGCACAACTCTTCCACTGCAATGAGATGGGAAACTCATCATCTGCCCTCGGGGCAAACTCACCCTCTCCATGTATATGTGTGAGTCCACTTTCCTGACTGAGGTTTCTTGGCTTCAGACCTGAGCTTCCATGGTTCTCACTCTGCAAACTCCAATTTTACCCATCTGTGTCCCCCTTTGTCCACATTGGTAGTGGTTCTGTTTACACCAACAGTCTCTTCAAGCACTCCAGGACTTCATCATTCTCTTCTCAGTTCCTCCAAAATCTTCCCCTTAGCCATCCAAAAAACAATTCCTACATATCTGGTATTTGCAAACTGCAGCAGCACTCCACTCTCTGGTACCAAATCTGTTCTAGTTTGCTAGCTGCTGGAATGCAACCCAGTAGAGATGGATTGGCTTTTAATAAAATGGGATTTATTTTGTTAGTTCTTCAAAGGAAAGGTGGCTAACTTTCAATTGAATTCCTTTCTTATGTGGGAAGGCCCAGGGTGATCTCTGCTGGCCTCTGGGTTCCAACAACTTTCCCTGGGGTGTTTTCTTTCTGCATCTCCAAAGACCTGGGCTGAGCTGTGAGTGCTGAGATGAGGTATGCCAAGCTTCTTGGGCTGTGCTATGTTGAGCTGTCTTAATTAAGCACAAGCCAATTAAATCAAACATCATTCATTACAGTAGTCACGCCTCTTAACCAACTGCAGATGTAATGAGCAACAGATGAGGTTCACATACCATAGGCTCATGTCCACAGCAACAGAACCAGGTACCTTCACCTGGCCAAGTTGACAACTGAATCTAACTACCACAATGATCAAGAAGTTTTCTGTCCCCCATTAATTAAGATTAGCTGTGATTCCTCTGGACACTTGTTTGTATAAGACACCAAACTCAGAGAACCAACTACATTCCATCTCTTAAGTTAAATTGTCAAATTCAGATCAATGATTCTGTGATTTTTAAATATGATCTTCATGCTAATGACTATGAGTTTATATTTCTACCCAAACTTTTCACCTGAATGGGAGCCGGATTCTCAATATCTTACTCTATATCTCCAATAGGAGTCTTCACAATTACTGAAGGCTGCCTTTAGGCCACTCTTGCTCTATATTTCATCTTCTGTAGTCAAATCCATTCCTCATTCTCCAGCCTGAAAACACTGGAGAACAGCAACATTAAGATGGTAATATCACAATTTACATCTAATGTAGAGAACAAATTGTTGGTCTTAGTTTTGGTTTGATAAAGCTGCCAGAATGCAGTATAACAGAAATGGATCAGTTTTTATAAATAGGATTTATTATGTTAAATGTTACAGCTCTAAAGATGTTAAAAGATCCAAATTAAGACAGCAGGAAGAGGATACCTCTTTGGAAGAAAGGCAGCTCGCATTTGGGTTCCTCTGTCACATGGGAAAGCACATGGTGACATTTGCTGTCCCACCCACAATTGGGCACATCCATCTCCATGAAAACAACTTAAAACATCTTACCCAAAAAAGTAGGTCTGCACTATGAGACTGAGTTAAAAGAAAACAACAACATGGATTTTCTGGGTACATAACAATTTCAAACCAGCACATTCCACCCTCTGAACCCCCAAAAGACATATTCTTTCTATATACAAATACATTCATTCCATCATAGAATCACAAAATCCTTAGACCATTTCAGAAACAATATAAACACAATAACATATATATAAAAAAAACTCCTGTAAATCAGTTACAAGCATTGTCTGTCTTAAGACAAAATTATCCTCTGACTGTGGATCTGTGAAATTCAGATAAAGTTATCTCCTGCCAATATACAAATGAGGGACAGTCATGGGATAAGCATTTCCATTTTCATAGGGAGACATTAGATAGAAAACAGGGGTCACTGGACCCACACAATTCCAAAATCTTACAGGGCATACTCCATTAGATTTCAAAATCTGAGAGTAATTTATAGAATGATGTTTTATCCATAGGGCTTGAGAGAGCAGCTGTACCACAATTTCCAAGGGCTTATGGAGTAGATCTTTTCACAACATATACTTGGTGAAGCTTGCATAATTGGGGACAATTTGCTGCAATCATCTTGTTCTTAGCCACACCCTCCTCAAACCAACATCACCCTTATATCAAAGCCAGACAAAGATATTACAAGAAAAGAAAACTACAGGCCAATCTCTCTAATGAATATAGATGCAAAAATCCTCAACACAATTCTTGCAAATCAAATCCAGCAATACATTAAAAGAATTATACAACATGACCAAGTAGGATTCATCCCAGGTATGCAAGGATGGTTCAACATAAGAAAATCAATTAATGTAATACACTGTATTAGTTAGGATTCTCTTGAGAAACAGAATCAACAGGAAACACTCACAAATATAAAATTTATAAAAGTGTCTCATGTAACTGTGGGAACGCAGTGTCCAAAATCCACGGGGCTGACTGTGAAACTGATGATTCCAATGGAGGGTCTGGACACACTCCACAGGAGAGACTCTCTGGTGAAAGCAGGAAGAGAGTCAGTCTTTTCTGAATCCTCTTTAAAAGGCTTCCAGTGATTAGATTAAGCATCACTCATTGCAGAAGACACTTCCCTTGGCTGATTAAAAATGGAATCAGCCATGGATGCAGTTGACATGATCATGATTTAATTCTATGAAATGTCCTCATCACAACAGACAGGCCAGCACTTGCCCAACCAGACAAACAGGTAACACCACTTGGCCAACTTGACTCATGAACCTGACCATGACATACACCATATCAACAAATCAAAGCAGAAAAAAGACATGATCCTCTCGATTGATGCAGAAAAGACATTTGCCAAAATTCAACATCGTTTCTTGTTGAAAATACTTCAAAGGATAGGAATAGAAGGGAACTTCCTCAAAATGATATAGGGAATATATGAAAAACCCACAGCTAACATCATCCTCAAGGGGAAAAAATTGAAAACTTTCCCCCTAAGATCAGGACCAATACAAGGATGTCCACTATCATCATTGTTATTCAACATTGTGTTGGAAGTTCTAGCCAGAGCAATTAGACAAGAAAAAGAAGTACAAGGCATCAAAATTGGAAAGGAAGAAGTAAAACTCTCACTGTTTGCAGATGATATGATACTAAATGTTGAAAACCCTGAAAAATACACAGCAAAACCACTAGAGCTAAAAAATGAGTACAGCAAAGCAGCAGGTAACAAGAGCAACACTCAAAAATCTGTAGTGTTTCTATATACTAGTAATGAACAATCTGAGGGGGAATCAAGAAAAAAAAATTCATTTACAATTGCAACCAAAAGAATAAAATATTTAGGAATAAATTTAACTGAAGAGACAAAAGACCTATACAAAGAAAACTACAAGACATTGTCAAAAGAAATCACAGAAGACCTAAAGAAATGGAAGGGCATACCATGTTCACGAATTGAAAGACTAAATATAGTTAAGGTTTCAGTTTTACCTAAATTGATTTACAGATTCAATGCAATACTAATTAAAATCCCCCAAACTTACTTTTCAGAAATAGAAAAACTAATAACCAAATTTATCTGGAAGGGCAGGTTGCCCTGAATAGCTAAAAAATATCCTGAAAAAGAAAAATGAAACCAGAGGTCTCATGCTACCCGACTTTAAGGTGTATTATGAAGCTGCAGTCATCAAAATGGCATGGTACTGACATAAAGATAGTTATACTGACCAATGGAATCAAATAGAGTGTTCAGATATAGACCCTCTCATCTATGAACCACTGATCTTTGATAAGGCAGTCAAGCCAACTCACCTGGGACAGAACAGTTTCTTCAGTAAATGGTGCCTAGAAATCTGGACATCCACATGCAAAAGAATGAAAGAGGATCCATGTCTCACACCCTATACAAAAATTAACTCACAATGGATCAAGACCTAAACATTCTAAGACCATAAAATTGTTAGAAGAAAATTAGAGAAATATCTTGTAAATCTTATAATAAGAGGCAGTTTCCTAGACCTTACACCCAAAGAATGAGCATTGAAGAAATAAATGGGAACGCCTCAAAATTAAACTTTTTTGCCTCAAAGAACTTCATCAAAGTAAAAAGACAGCCCACATAATGGGAGTCAATATTTGGAAATGATATATCAGATAAAGGTCTAGTATCCAGAATATATAAAGAAATTGTTCAGCTCAACAACAAAAAGACAGACAACCCAATTAAAAAATAGGCTAAAGACATGAACAGACACTTCTCAGAAGAGGAAATGCAAATGGCCAAAAGGCACATGAACAGATGCTAGCTCACCTGGCTATTAGGGAAAAGAAATAAAACCACAATGAAATATCATCTCACACCCACCAGAATGGCCATTATCAATAAAACAGAAAACAGCAAGTGCTGGAGAGTATGTGGAGAAAGAGGCACACTTATCCACTGTTGGTGGGAATGTCAAATGACACAACCACTTTGAAGGCAGTTTTTCAGTTCCTCAGGAATCTAAGTATAGAATTGCCATATGATCTAGCAATACCATTAATAGGTATCTACTCAGAAGACATGAGGGCCAGGACACAAGTGGACATTTGCACTCCAATGTTTATAGTAGCATTATTTACAATTGCCAAGAGATGGAAACAGCCCAAATGTCCATCAACAGATGAATGGCTAAACAAGCTGTGGTATATACATAATTTTCTAGTTTGCTAGCTACCAGAATTTACACACCAAAGATGGATTGCCTTTTAATAAAAGGGGATTTACATTATTAGTTCTTCAGAAGAAAGGCAGATGACTTTTAACTGAGGTTCTTTCTTATGCAGGAAGGCACAGGGTGATCTCTCCTGGCCTTCTCTCCAGGCCTCTGGTTTCCACCAACTTTCTCTGGAGTGATTTCTTTCTGCATCTCCAAAGGCCTGGGCTGAGCTGCAAGTGCTGAGATGAGGTATGCTGAGCTGCTTTGGCTGTGCTGCATTATGCTCTCTCATTTAAGCACCAGCCAATTAAGTCAAACATCATGCATTGCAGAAGGCCCACCTCCTAGCTGACTGCAGATGTAATCAGCAACAGATGGGGTTCATGAAGCATTGGCTCATGTTCACAGCAAGAGAACTAAGTGCCTTCATCTGGCCAAGTTGACAACTGAATCTGACTACCACACATACGATGGAATATTATGTGGCTGTAAGACATTAATAAAGTTATGAAGTACATACATCATGGATGGACCTTAAGGGCATTATGCTGAGTGAGATCAGTCAGAAAGAAAATATGATCTCACTGATATGAACTGACATTAGTGAATGAACTTTCAGAGTTTCAGTTGGTAACAGAGACCATCAGGAGATAGAAATAGGGTAGATATTGGGTAATTGGAGTGGAAAGGATATAGATTGTGAAACAGGACAGTTTGTAAAAATTCAGAAACAGCACAGTACTACCTAACTATAATACAATAATGTTAGAACACTGAATGAAGCTTAATGTGAGAATGAGAGAGGGAGGAGGCCTGGGGGCACAAAGGAAATCAGAAGGAAAGATAGGTGATAAAGACTGAGATGGTATAATCTAGGAATGCTAGAGTGTATAATGACAGTGACTAAATATACAAATTAAAAAATGTTTTTGCATGAGGAAGAACAAAGGAATGTCATTACTGAAGGGTATGAAAATAGATGTAATTCATATTCTAAAATTTTAACTTATGTGTGAGACTAAGGCAAAAAATGTTTATTTGGTACAAAATTTATACTTTGACTAGTTCATTTCCTTATATAACTTGTGTGGACAGCTTAACTGAACACTATAATACTTGGAACCTTGGGTAGGACATGAGATTTTGTAGGTTTAAATCCCAGAGTGATTTAAGCAGTGAATAAAGAAATATTTGCAAACATCCCTTGTGGGAATGGTGAGAAAGGGGGAAATTCAACTTTCCCAAGTGGAGAATTCTTGATATTCTCACAAGCAGTGGGGACAAGCAAAGCAATAGGCTGAGCCCCCAATCTTGGGGTTTATTTATGTGAAACTTAACCCCACAAAAGATAGGCTAAGTCTATTTAAAATTAGACCTAAGGGCGGCTGCCGTGGCTCAGCAGGCAGAGCTCCAACCTGCCGTGCTGGAGGTCTGGAGTTCGATCCCTGGTGCCTCCTGCCCATATGCAAATTTAAAAATAAAATAAAATTAGACCTAAGAGTCAACCCTGAGAGAACCTCTTTTGTTGCACATATGTGGTCTCTCTCTCACAGCCAACATGACAAGAAAACTCACTGCCCTCCCCCCCCTACATGGGACATGACTCCCAGGGGTGTGGACCTTTCTGGCAATGTGGGACAGAAATCCTGGAATGAGCTGGGACTCAGCATCAAGGAATTGAGAAAACCTTCTCAACCAAAAGGGGGAAGAGCAAAATGAGACAAAATAAAATCAATGGCTGAGAGAATCCAAACAGAGTTGAGAGGTTATCCTGGAGGTTATTCTTATACATTGAATAGATACCACCTTTTCAGTTAAGGTGAAATGAAGAGGCTGGAGGGAACTGCCTGAAAATGTAGAGCTGTGTTCCAGTAGCCTTGTTTCTTGAAGATGATTGTATAATGATATTGCTTTCATAATGTGACTGTGTGATTGTGAAAACCTTGTGTCTGATGCTCTTTTTATCCACCTTATCAACAGATGAGTAAAACATATGGATTAAAAGTAAATAAATAATGGGGGAGCAAATAAAAAATATTATCTGTGCTATTCCTACTGCAGTTTACTCTGCCAGAGACTGCTTGCTAGCCACTAGAAAATATTCTTTGATCATTTTTTTCCATTAAGGGAATAATTTAAAATTGACCATCAAAAATCAAAACATTGGTTTTGAAGCTCATCAAAAATTGAGGTAAATTTCAGAAATTCCATTCAAAAATTGCATCATATTGTTTCTCTACCCAGGAACCTAATTTGGAGGCTATGAACCCAAGTAATACTCTGTTAATACTGATGAGGGATATACATTTCAATGGACATCTAACAGTCTCTGACACAGGCATCTAGGACTAGCAGTATCCAAAGAAGCAGTGTTTACTCAAAATTTGTTTCAACTTGACAAACATTTTATTGACTGTTCATTATGCACCAAACACTATTTTAACTTCCCTTCTGAACTCATATCCTAGTGCATTAGGCTATTTCATAAAGTCCATAGCAAGTGAAGTCCTTTATTGTGTTCCCAATATTTGGAGAGTTTCAATGAACTTTACTCAAACTACAGATTTCTATTTCAAACATGAGAAAGTTTAAATTTGTCCCTCTTCCCCTTGCTGCTCTGAAAAGCCCCTTTTCATCTTAACTCTCTTCCCTGCACCTTCTTTTTCATTTTACTTCTGGATCTCAGGTCAATAATAAGTTGAATCTCCTAAATTCTCAATCTCTTCTGAGAACATTCATTTTATCTGCTTGTTTTCCTGGTTTTCCTCTCTGGATACTGTTTCTACTTGAATAGTTGTTAATCATTGAAAGGTGATAACTTCATTGGTTACCATAGAAGAGCAAATTGAAATCTCATAGGATACCACTATATACACGTATATACTCACTAAGGTAATTCAAATGAAAAAGACAATGGAAATTATTAATAAGAATTTAGAGCAACTGGAATTCTTATACATTGGTTATAGAGATTCAAGCCAGTACATTGGCTTAAGACAGCTCTTTTGGATTAATGACTAAAGCTGAATATATACATATTCCATGATTCAGAAAATTCATTGTTACTTGCATCCAATAGAAAATAATATATGGATATATGTTCTATGAAGAGCCAGCATAATAAGAAACTGGAAACAAATAAAAAATTAGGGAATATTCATATACTAAATATTATACAGCATTAAAACTGAATAATCTACAACTATACAATAATGGAAATATTTACACAAATATATCATGATTAAAGAATCCATATACAAAATGAATGTGCTGACTTCACATATTTGTATTTGAAAAAATATATAGTTTTGCCTCTCTTTGATGTGTATAAGTATATATCAAAGAGAAGCAAAACTAAGCCATGGAATTAAAAATCAGTACAGTTGTTGACCTGCAGAAGAATAAAGGCAATTTAGAACTTTAGAATTCTTGTGGTAATATATTTTAATCTTGGTTCAAGTTACCTGCATGTGTTGATTTTGGATACCTTGATGTTTTTCAATTATCTTAATAATTTTTCTTTATGCATTTTTCTATACATGTTACACACCAATGAAAAATTTGCATAAAATAGCTACACATTAATCCATTAAACTGCATTGTAGAACATCCAGAATGTGATCTATGAACACATTCTATTGCTCCTCTTTCCTATCAAAGGGACACATATAATGAGTCTCTACTTATGACAGAACAGGAAGAGACCAGATATAGTCTTGACAATTGCAAGAGTCACTGATAGCAAGTGAACTACAAATGTTATCATTTTGTGCTAATTTGTTCTTCCTCAACTTTTTAGAGAGATCAAATTTGAAATAGTACAAGAATGCCAAACTCAATAGGCATCTTTCTATAAAATTTGGTGTCATAGTTAGCGATTGTACTGGTTTGAAGGGAAGTATGCTCCCTAGAAAAGCCAAGTTTTAATCAAAATCCCATTTAATAAAGGTAGAATAATCCCTATTCAATGCTGTATGTTTGAAACTGTAATCAGATCATCTCCCTGGATGATGTGATTTAGTCAAGAGTGGTTGATAAACTGGATTAGGTGATGACATGTCTCCATCCATTTGGGTGGGTCTTGATTGGTTTATTGGAGTCCTATCACAGAGGAATCGTTTCGGAGAATGAGAGATTTAGAGAGCAGAGCAGAACAACATAGCCATGAGAAGCAGAGTCCACCAGCCAGCGACCTTTAGAGATGAAGAAGGAAAATGTCTCCCAGGGAGCTTCATGAAGCAGGAAGCCAGGAAAATAAGCTAATAGATACTGCCATGTTTGCCATGTGCCCTTCCAGATGAGAGGGGAATGCTGAGCATGTTCATCATGTGCCTTCTCACTTGAGAGAGTAACCCTGAACTTCATCAGCCTTCTTGAACAAAGGTATTTTTCCCTGGATGACCTAGATTGGACATTTCTATAAACTTGTTTTAATTGGGACATTTTCTTAGCCTTAGAACTATAAACTAGCATCTGATTAAATTTCCCTTTTTAAAAACCATTTTGTTTCTGGTATATTGCCTTCTGGCAGCTAACAAACTACAACAGTGATTTTTTTCTACAGGCAAATACCAAACACAACTTTAAATACAATTAATTTCAATTCATTGATACTGTATTACTGATATAAAATATCAAATATTCCCTCAGTTATATAGAGTTGCAAGCATGAGGCATTTATGCCTATTTTTAATATTTGCACATAAAATAATTGCTAATGCTATGTTTCTTGAGGAAAATTCTTGAATAGTGTGAACATTATTCAATTTTGTAAGCCTTTAGTTTTTATAAGAAAAAGGTAGTCCATCCTACAGGGCAACTTGTAAATAGCTAGGAACTGTTCAAAACAGTTATTTGTGGGACTTTGAAGACCAGACACAAATTGCACCTAACCAGGAAGAGTACAAATGGGAGACTCATAAATCACAGTTGCAAGTAAATCCTTCCCTCTGTAAAGGCTGGTGCCCTCCCCCACTGGTACAGCAGGCTGATTTGAAGTCACTCCCTCATGGGCAAAGGAAACCCTTTCCCATAGTAGAAAGGAAGGGGAGCTCAGTAATGCATCAATTGCAGATTGGATTAATGAATTCAGACTACCACCTCTGAGCACAGATAAATTTACAATGCAATCAAGAAAGAAACTTGAATTCTGTTTTAGCTCCAATCCCAGCATGGAGGAATCAGGCTGATAAAAAAAATTAAACAGAAACCACTGGAATTGACTCAGCTTAGAGTGCTAGAACAGGGACATATAGAGCTGGGTTCCAACCTCAGTTCTTGATTGGTTACCCTGAAGTGCTGGGGTTTAGCTTTGAGAACACCACATTTTTAAGCAGCCAATTAAAGAAAAAAAACAAGAGTCTCTGTTTTCACCCTTATCCCAGGCAATGGTAGAAGTAGAGCTGACATAGACAAAGTAACTAAGGGGATCTTCTCTAAGAAAAGGGTATGGGGGCAGGGCCCAGCATGAGTGGAATCTATGATTCAGAGAATTTAGATCTCAGGGGTTTGGTTATCAGCAACAGGTTCAACTAACAAAAAGCAGCACTGGACCTCTAAAATACATACAGTGGAAAAGGCCAAAAGTGGGGCTGCTTGAGATTTTCTGTAACATTTCTACTCTGCCTGGAGTACGGTGTTGAGTACCAGCTCTTCCCACAGAAAAGGGGGCCAAGACCCAGCACAGCAGCAGCTGTTATTTAGAGAACCCAGACCCCAGGGTGTTAGAGAAACAGGAACAGTTTCAAATAACTCTCTTGCCTCTTGCAGCCACTGTCTCAACTATACCTCTAGTGGTGGATGGGTCAGCTGAGAATTAAAGGCAGAGTATCACCTTAGCCCAAGAAATGTTAAGGAGGGGTTGGCTGGGAATTAAGTACACAGCACCATATTAGGTCTTTGGGGATCAGTGGGTTGAAGGGCACAATCTACTGGGCAGATCAGGAGAATAAAGGAATTAGGAGGCTTCAAAGAAAAGACTAGCACCCTGCTGGTCTGATCCACAGGAAATGTTGATACTGAACCACAGCCCCTTTATGAGTCTGCAACTGTCTTATTTGGGAAAAATTGACTGGGGTTTATATACTCTGAGTAGGGAAAAGCTTCTAGAGGTAATGAAAGAAGTATTAAAATCACAAAAAAGCAAAAAGCAAACCTAAACAAATACAGCAGATCAACATTCCCTGAAGAGGAGGAAGGAAGAAAAAAATTTTTCATGTGGATAAAACAACTGCACAACAAAAGGGCCATTCCAAAAATCAATCCATAGATACTGGGAAAGAATTTTTTAAATAACTGAAAATATTCTGATCAGCTAAACAGAAGCTATGTTTGAGATCTAGAATAAGTTGACCCAAATGTCAAAGAACAGTTGGAGCATAAAGCCAATAAAGAGAAAACTAGGTAAGGGAGAGAAAATGACCTCTTATGCATGCCCTATCCCCATCACCTTCCTCCTTTCCTCATAAGCATGAGTGGAGCAGGATGTGAGTGTGTCTGAAGGTTTGGGTGTCTTTCCTGTGACCTTGCCCTCCAGGGCCTTTGCTGTCTGAGATGAACTTACTCCAACACCTGACATCCTCAGACTGTGTAGTTGGCATGGGTTGCCAGGGATTGTGAGATGTGGTGAGTCCTCAGTGCAGGTATGTTGGGAAACCAGAGCCTTACATGTCAATTCACCCACTCTCTCTGTGTTCTTGCCTCTACCCTGATGCTGAAAAACCAAGAAATATAATCTCAAACTCTCTTTTCAAGGAAACCTTTAGATACTCATCTCTGAATAATGTATGCTTAGTATCTTGTCTTTTAAACAGCTTTAAGTGTGTTGCTTCTTTTTTAATATTGTGTCATCTTTAAATAATATAAATATTTTTTTTCTGATGCGATCATTAATTTTACCAGGAGTCCTTCTTCTTTGGTTAGGGATTCTCTTTTGAACAGGGCATAGTATCTCAATCCTTCAGGAGCACGTGTGGCTTGTACAACAGGATGTTGTTCCTTGACCTCAGAGCTTGCACAAGAACACATCCTCAGAGCCTTCCAGAGACCTGACATTGCTCTCCATTTCAGCATAACACATGGAATTGGCTTGGACCAGAGATATCTGATGTGGGACCTGGAAAGTGAAAAAGTGTTGAGTAGCTTTCTCTGAATAACCTGAATTTCCTAATACTACAATCCATAGCTACAATCAATTGTGTTTGGGAACTTATTGTCCAGCCTTCTGCTACCTTCACAAGGATGGCTTTGAAATTTGATGGAATCAATAGCCCCACTCCAATATCCTTCTCTCTACCCTATCTTTTCCTGAGATGGTAGTATCTTCATTCTGAGAGATTTGTCCTAAGCTTTCCCTCTGCACTAACATAATGTAATTGAAAAGTGGGACATGGGGCATGGGAAAACAGTGGATCTCTACTGTGGACTGGTCCAAGTGTCACTTACCTCACTGGAATCCAGATATTGCTTGACTCCCTAGAACATCACCTTCTTCTGCTTGAACTGCAGCAAGAAAATAAAAAGCCCCACTGCAGAGAAGAGAAGGAAGAGAGAACCCAGTTCCCACATAGCTGAGCAGGAGCTCAACCAGGGGTCACTGGGACTGCTCAAAATATAGAGAAAAAAATTCATGATCCACAATGAAGTGTTGTCCTTGGCAGCTAGGCACTGAGAAAGCACACTGCAGCTGAGAGGTCTGTTCTGACATCACAGAGTTTAGAAGAGTCACAAAGGTTCAGTGGGTGGCAGAGGGGATGCCAACAGAAAGGTTCACACACTGCCCATACCCCCACTACCCCACTTCTCCTTTGCCTCCACTGACACCCCTCCTCCTGGCCTCTAAATTTCTCCCTATTTGTCTTTGGCTTCCTATTTTCCAAATCTGTCCTTTATATCCTTCATAGGTATAATTTTACCATAATTTTCCATTTCACTTAGTCCACAAGCATCATTAGCCACAATAATCTTTCACCAATTCCAGAGTCCTCAATATGTGAATTTCTCTCAAGAATTTTGGGTAAAATTTCTCTCAATTTTAGTGCTCCTGGATAATTTTTTAAAAAATGTCTCAACTTATATCACTGTTTCTTTCCATATCATTATTGAAATTTGGGGTTTGAAATTTCATTTTGATTATAGTTTTGGTCAGATATCTCTTTTAGGGTAAGAATTTACCAGAAATGACAGATCTTTTCTCTGTGTGCTTTCTCCCATATCAGTTCCTTCACCATTCTCTCTTTTACCCTTAGAACTTAAAATTCTAGCCATATATATACATTCTATTTAACTTCCAGAGGGTTCCCTGTTTTTAAAAATAATCTCTTCACACTGAATATGTTTATCAGTTGATTTCTTGACAATTTTATTGAGTTATATTCACTTATTACATATTCTATCCAAAGTATGGAATCAATATCTCAAAGTATATTGATTTTGAGCAACCATCACACTCAATTTTAGAGCATTTTCAATGCTCCAGAAAGGAAATTATGAGTTAAAGCCTCAAAAAGAAAACACAAAACTTCCCATATCCCTTATACCCCCATTAATGAACCCTAATATTGGTCTAATACACCAGTTATTATTGATGAAAGAATTTTAAGGTATTAATGTTAACTATGATTCAAGGCTTGCAATAGGTGTCTTTCCCCATTTACCACTCTAATATTAACTTTGTGTACCAGTGTGGTACATATTGTAGTGTTAGTTAGTGACATACATGACTCTTAAACACCCCCTTTCAACCAAATTCACTTACAAAACAGCACTATTCCTTATATTCCCAATAATGAGCTACCCTCACCCCATATCTATTTCTAAACATTTTAAGTTCAACCTCATTATACTTTCTGAACATAATAGATTGCCACTTAATCTTCTCTAGCTTCTGTCTATTCCTGAGTATCTTATTTTTACATTTTACAACTCTGAGTTTACCCATTCTAGTTAGTTCATAGTAGTGAAATCATATATTATTTATCCTTTTGTCAAACATAATTCACTCAGCATTATGTCTTCAAGAATCATCCATATTTTCACATGCTTTAGGACATCATTTCTTTTGAAGAAATGATAGCATACAGCATATCCATCATATGTATATAGAACATTTTGTTAATCCATTCATCTGTGAATGGGCATTTAGATTGTTTCCATCTTTTGGCAGTTGTGAACAATACCACTATGAACATCAGTGTGCAATTTCATTGTTTGTGTCATTGCTTTCAGATCTTCTGGGTATATACTGAGTAGGGGAATTGCTGTGTCATAGGACAAGTCAATGTTTGGTTTCCTGAGGAACTGCCACACTGTCTTCCCCAGCATCTGTCCCATTTTACATTCCCACCAGCAGTGAATAAGTTTTCCTATTTCTCCATAACCTCTCCAAAACTTGCAGTTTCCTGTTTGTTTCATCATGGCTGTTCTTCCAAGTGAGATGATATCACCTTGTAACTTTGATTTGCATTTCCCTAATAGCTAATGAAGATGAACATCTTTTCATGTGCTTTCATACCTTCACCAATATCTCTTCTGCCCAGAGAACTTAAAATTCTAGCCATATCCTGTATTTCCTCTTTGGAAAAATGTCCATTTATATATTTTGCTGATTTTATAATTGGCCTTTTGTCCTTTTATTGTTGAGTTATAATGTTTTTCTATATACACTAGACATCAAACCCTTACCAGATATATCATTAAAATGTATGATTTTATATGTTTAATAGCATAATATTGATTAATATGTTTTAATATATTTCATAATACAGTCAGATTAAAGGGAAATATTTAAAGTATCAGAACAGCAAACACACTCATACAAATGTAGATTATTAGAATAATAACTAAACTCATAGCAGCATAAGTATAGAACATAGATTTAAGCAAAATTATTATCTAATTTTCAAAAAAAATGATTATTGGATGATAATGGTGTGGGTTGTGAAAGCAACCAAGTGCTTACTGACTACACTAAAGTATCAAATTAAATGTCTAAATGTAATAAATCACGTTATAATGATGCAAAAATAGTCTTTTAAAAAATATCTGGGGAATGGACAGATGGGTAAAAAGTATGGATAAGAAAACAAATAATAGGGAGAAAAATTAAAATAGATTGGGTAGATGGAAATACTAGTAATCATGAGATGGAGGGGTAAGGGGTAAGGTATGTGTGAGTTTTTTCTTTTTTATTTCTTTTTCTGGAGTGATGAAAATATCCAAGAAATGATTGCGGTGATGAATATAATACTATGTGATGATAATGTGAGCTATTGGCTGTACATTATTTATGAAATGGTTTTATGTTTAGACGGTATATTTTTATGTTAAATATTATTAATAAAATATTTTTTAAATAAAGGTGAATAATAAGTGCAAGAGGTAAAAGTTTAAAGAGGTTAATTCTGTGAATTTAGACTTGAGGAGTAACAAAGGATATGAGAGTGTGGTTTTCATTGTTTTATTTTTATCAGTTTTATAGGAGCACTTGATATCTAGATAACTTACTTTGAAAATTAGATTTAAAATAGCAAGTGACCCCAAATAAGTGTTTGATGTGGATTTTATTTAAAAATTTGTAAGACATCCCAGGACAAAATCATATGTTCTACTTATGATTTAAATGCAATTTAAGAAGACACGATGCCCTGAACCTTCTACTGGAAAAGAATGCAATGCTGGATTATTTAGAATGAGAACATTTTGAAAACTAGTTCTGAGCTCTCCAGAAAGTATAACAAATTTTCAGTAGACAAACAGCAATTACCACAACAGAAAAAAATTGCAAGGAACAAAATCAAAACAGCAGTACTACCTGAAACCAGGTAACCCTAGAACTCTGTCCAATCCATAATTCTAGTAGTTCAGTGCATGTGAATCCCACTGAGGACTTACATTTCAACCTAGTTGGAGAAGTTGAACTTGAGATAGCTCCATGTGTATTAAAATAATAATGTATTCTAAAAAACGTTGTCTCCAAGTGATAAGAAGGTTGTAGTAAAATTTGGATGATGCCATTAACACGGTGACACAAACAGTTAATGAAAATTCTCCCCAGAGATTCAAAGTGAAAAAAATAAAATTCAGAATTGTTCAGAGTTCTGGAGGAAGGTACAATCTGGAGAAGTTCCCTACAAATGCTGAATTAAAGAAAGAGTAAAATATCAGGTAGGAAACTATCATTCCAGAACAATTGGTCCTCTCCCCTCCCACTCATTCAGTTTCACAGCATGGGAAAGTAACAGAAGAAGCAGTCGTGATCCCTCTCACTGATGATATAAATTCTTTCATAGCAGTGAGACAGACTCCCAACATTTGGAGAGCTGGAGTTCAGGGGAGGACATTTCAAGGCCCAGGTCACGGAGGGACAATGAGCCTGAGAAAATGTGGACAGAGACTGTGTTTCCAGCCCTGGGTCCAAAAACCTTTCCCTCATCAAAAGGGAAAAAGCATCAGGCAGCCTGATACTTGTGGGTGATGGTTTAAAACAGGGACAGCTAGAGGAGTCCTTTGCCTGAAATGAAGTGGGGCACACAGCCAAATTGTGAACCACATTCAGCCAGATTTGAGTTGGCAAAGTGAGCACACAGGAACTGTCAAATATTTTTTAAAAAATGGGCAGTTTCATCCCTGCCTCTTCAGACACAGTCAGGCACCTGAGGCAAATGATTTCTGAGGACAATTAAGTTATCAGAGAGTACTATATATAGGGCAGACTGGAAAATGCAAGAGAATTGAGAGGCTTATCAACAGCCTCTCCAGAACCTGTCAGAGACACAATAAGCTGGTCCAGATATCCTGCCTGGGAACTGGCACCTGTTTTGGTTGAGAAATATGGAAGACACAACTGTTAAAACAGTGCCCCAAAACAAACCCAGGTTTTGTTGTCTGGTGAAAAATAGAAGAAAACTGGAAGCCATCAGACTTGTTTTACACACATAAAGAGACATGGTTGTGGTGCTCAGGGTCTATGCCCCCATCTCTGAGGCAGACTGCTGTCAGATTCTGGTTTTCTGGGTAATCAGATGGCAGAACACATCTGACATATGGCTGTAAGAGAGCAAACAGAGAAAGAACAAATCTGACCATCAAGAAAACTCTGGCAAAAGAAAGAAAATTACCTTCTGAACAAACCAAGCAAAGAAAACAGATGCCTAGACACCATAGAAAGTCATGATTCATACCAGGAGGCATGAATATATGGCCCAGCAACAGGAAAAAACTAACACCTCAATCAAGATATAAGAGTTGAAACAACTTATTAAATATGTTCAAGCACATCTTTTAAATCAAATCAATGAGTTGAAAGAAAATGTTGCAAAACACATGAAGGATATAAAGAAGATATCCGGTGTGCATGCAGAAGAACTTGAAAGCTTTAAGAACCAATGACAGAACTTATGGGAATGAAAGGCCAAATAGAAGAGTTGAAAGACAACATGGAGACTTAAAAGATCATATTTGAAGAGGGAGAATAAAGGATTAGTGCATGAAAAGACAGGACATCTGAAATACTATATACAAAAAAACATATAGGGAAAAGCATGGAAAAATATGAGCAATGTTTCAGGGAACTGAGTTACATCATGAAGAAGGTGAATATAATGGTATGTCTATCTTGGGGAATAGAAGGGTAAAGGGGCAGAAGGAATAATGGAGGAAATAGTCACTGAAAAGTTCCCAACTCTTATGAAAGGCATAAAACTACATGTCCAAGAAGCAGAGTTTAACCAAAACAGAATAGATCCGAATAGACCTAGCCCAAGACACTTACTATAAGAATGTCAAATGTTAAAGAAAAAAAGAATTCTGAAAGCAGCAAGAGAAAAATGATCCACCACAGATATTGAAGCTCAATAAGTCTAAGTGCCTATCTCTCAGGAGAAAACATGGAGAAAAGAAGGCAGTGATATGATATATTTAAGATACTGAAAGAGAAAAACTGCCAACCAAGGATTTTATACCCAGCAAAATGCCCTTCATTACTGAGAGATGGTTAAAAATATTTTCAGATAAACAGACACTGAGAGAGTTTGTGAACAAGAGAATGTCCCTACAAGAAATACTAAAGAAAACTCTACAAGCAGTTAGGAAAATACAGAAGAGAGAAGATTGGAGAAGAGTGTAAAAGTGAAGGTTAGCAGGGAGGTTAACTAGTAGGGTAAAAGAGAGTATAAAATAAGATATGAAGGCAGTGCAAGTGTAGCTCAGTGGTAGAATTCTCATCTGACATGCGAGGGACACGAGTTTGATCCCTGGAGCCTACCCATGCAAAAATAAATAAATAAATAAGATATGACATAAAATCTGAAAGACAAAATGGTTGAAGAATGTACTGCTTTTCAGTAATAACATTAAATGTTAATGGCTTAAACTCCCCAATCAAAAGACATAGACTGAAATAATGAATAAGTAAACATGATCCATCCATGTCTATGAGAGACTTACTTAAGACCGAAAGGCATAAAGAAGTTGAAAGTAAAAAGTTGGAAAAAGATAATTCATGCAAATGTCAACCAGAATAGAGGAGGGGTAGTTATACAAATATCATACAAAGTAGACTTCAAATGTAAAACAATTTAAAAAGACAAAGAATGACACTAGTGGAAATCCATTCAGAAGGCATAACCATCATAAATACCTTTTCACTGAGCCAGAGGGCCCCAAAATACATGAGGCCAACACTGACAACATTGAAGGGAGAAGTAGACACTTCTGCAATCATAGTTGGATTCTTCAATAGACCACTTTCATCAATGATTAGAACATCTAGACAGAGGATCAATAAGGACACCGAGATCTTCAATTGTATAAATGAACTACTCTTAATAGACATTTACAAAACATTGCACTCAACAACATTAGGATATAATTTTTCTCAAATACTCCTTGATCATTCTCCAGGATTGACATATTAGTTCACAAAATGAGATTCAATAGATTTAAAAGTTCAAAATTATACAAAGCACTTTTTTGGATCATAATGGAACGAAGTTGGAAATCAGTAACAGGCAGAAGACTGGAAAATTTACAAATATATGGGGGTTAAACAACACACTTTTAAATAACCATTGGTTTAATGAATAAGTTATAAAAGAAATCAGTAAATATCTTGAGATGAATGAAAATGAAAGCACAACTTATCAGAATTTATAGGATGTAGCAAAAGCAGTGCTGAGAGGGAAATTTATTGCCTTAAAATCCATATTCAAAATGAAAAAGGGCAAATATTGAGAAATTAACTGCTCACCTGGGAGAATTAGAGAAAAAATAGCAAACTAACCCCAAAGCAGTCAGAAGGAAAGACGCAACAAAGATTAGATCAGAAATAAGTGAAATTGGGACCCTGGAAACAAAAAAGAGAATCAACAAATCCAGGAGTTGGTTCTTTGAGAAAAAAATTTAATTGATGGATTCTTAGCTAGGTTGACAATGAAAAAAGGAAGAAGGTGTAAATAAATAAAATCAGAAATGTGGGGAGGTGACATAACTACTGACCACACAGAAATAAATTTGATAATGAGAGGATATTATGAGCAACTATATTTTAACAAATTAGACAACTTCAGTAAGATGGAAAACTTTCTGGAAAATCATGAACAACCAACATTGACTCAAGAAGGAGTAGGAGACATCAACAAACCAATCATAGATAAAGAGATTGAATCAGTCATCAAGCATCTTCCCCCACTTAAAAAAAAAGTCCAGGACCAGATGGCTTGAATTCTACCTATGATTCAAGAAAGAATTAGTATGAATCCTCTGCGAACTCTTCAAAAATATTGAACAATGTGAAAGCTACCTAACTGATTCTATGAAGCCCACATCACCCTTATACCAAAGCCAGTCAAAGATACTATGAGAAAAAAATTACAAACCAAACTTTTAAATGCATATAGATGCAAAAATCCTCAACAAAACACTTTAAAATGAAACCCAGAAGCAAATTACAAGAATTGTACTCCATGATGAAGTAGGTTTGATTCCAGGCAATTAAGGATGGTTCCACACAACAAAATCAATTAATATAATACACCACATCAATAAATTACAGAATCACCTCAATTGTTGCAGCTAAGGCATTTGAAATATTTAGCATTATTTCTTGATGAAAACAGGAATAGAAGGAAACTTCCTCTACTTGATAAAGAAAGTATATGAGAAACCCACAGTTAACACCAAACCCAAAGGGGAAAGACTGAAATCTTTCATTCTGAGGTCAGGAACAAGAGAAAAGCACTCACTGTCACCATTGTTACTCAACAATGTTCTCAAATTTCTAGCTAGAACAATTAGACAAGAAAAAGAAATGAAGGCCCTCCAAGTTGGAAAGGAAAAAGTAAAGCTTTCACTGTTTGGAAATGGCATGATGCTTTATGTAGAAAACCCCCCAAAATTTACAGTAAAACTTTTCTAAGTAACTATACAGGAACTTCAAATCAAAGCCTGTATCTGATTCATCTCTGCCAGGGGTTAGAAAACTTTTTCCATAAATGGACAGATAGCAAATATTTTAGACTTTGAGGGACACATTGTCTCTGCCACAGCTGCAAAGTCTGCCATGTTTGCACAAAAATGACCATAGACAAACCATAAAAAAGAATGTGTGGTTGTGCTCCAAAAAACTTTGTTAATGGACACTGAAATTGGAACTTCTAAAAATTTACACCTGTCATAAAGTAATATGTATCTTTTGATTTTTTTAACCATTTAAAATATGAATATAAATATTAACTCTTAGGCCATACAAAAAACAAGTGGTAAAAAGGACTTGACCATCTTACTGCTTTTCTATGCAGTTCCAGCATTTAACACAAATCACAGTGGCTTGTAGGAATTTATTAACATCTGTTGAATGAAGGAGGGAATGAAATGCATCTGTCTAAGGTAAAAATGTATTAGTTTATGAATTGTAAATTAAAAAGTACTTTTCTCAGGCTCTCAACACTTCCCTTTTAATTTTGTAGAACCCGTCCCTTAAAATGTTAGAATGAATAAAGGGCAAAGCACATGATTCATCTCAACAGACACAAAATATCTAATGGCCCTTCATGATAAACAGACTTAGCAAACTAAGAATAAAAGGGAACCACATCAGTCTAATAAATTTCATGTACAAAATATTCACAAGTGAGAGATTTAGATCAAATTTAAGATCAAAACAAGACAAGGGTGGAAACCCTCATTTTCCTATTCAACCACATATTGGAGATTCTAGGCAGGACAATGGAGCCAAGAGCAGAAGAAAAGATTCCAGTTTGAGAGAGAATTGGTTACATTCTCCCTCATTTTCCCTTCCTTCTGGATCCTAGGTCCACTGGTAGCACATTACACATCTTTAGGGGCTCCTACATTTGACCTCTCATTGGGACCCCACATTAAATTTCCCTCCTTCTATATTGGTATCAAAGCATTTATATCTTCTTTGCTGTAAGTTGCCTATCTGACACTATGGAAGTTCCAACTAAATAACATAGATATGGATAAAGATGATCACCCATCTGATGAATCTTGTCATTGATGCTTCATGAAGCTAAGTAGGGATCCAATGTTTCCCCAAACCACTGTACTCTTAGGCAAGATATGTGGTACAACATTGGTTAAGGCACTGAGGATGAATCTGTGGAGATTTAAATTGCTTCACCTAATATTGAAAGATCAAAAGCCAGCAAGTCAATCACAGTACAAGACAAGATCATACTCATTGTCATCAAGTGGGGACAGAAGGAATGTGAGAAATCCCTCCTTGCCCAGAAGTATGATGCTATTGCTAGTACATATTTTCCTTGAGCTTAAAGACAAAGCCCATGAAAACTCCATAGATATGGCACCAAAGGGCTTCAGAGCACTGGCCACCAGGACTTGGGACTTCAAGCTGTGTGGGTGTGTGTGTCTGTGTGTGTAAAAGAGAGAGAGTGTGAGAGAGAGAGATAGAGAGATAGAGATAGAGAGAATGAGAATAACTGTTTATTGGGGTTTCTGAATTCCTTCTCATCAGCAGGTAATTTTCCAATTCCTTGTTTTCTTTCTTCCATTCAGTGTTCACAAAAACCTTGTCTTTCATTTCTGCTTTATTTTTCTTAAGGAATTATGTGAAGGCACACAGGAAATATTTTCACTGGTGATGGCTGACTGAACTTTCTGACCAGCAATAAGATCATCAACCTAGCCACCCTGAAGTCTTGGCATGGAGAGGTGCCTTCCTTCCTCAAGATATCACTCAGTGAGGAGAACTCATTGTTTAGCTCATGTCAAACTACAGACATAGCAGATACACATGCAGCACCTATCTTAATCTTAGCCCACATACCCCCAGCTGGGTATCCAAATGCCATAACCTCTAAGGGAACAGCCATGCCAGCCTCACCCAGCACCATGTCCAGATGGCACTGGAAGCATGTTCCTGTTTCTGACCACCTTCTGAGTGAGGGTAGACCAGGGGATGTGGCCCCATTCAGAGGTATAATATTTTCTACCTATATTGGAAGTATGTTCCCAAGTATGATCTGGAAAGTAATCTGAATACTTGTGGAAAGATTAAGATACACTTTTTAAAGCTAAAATACAATGTGCTCCTTCCACTCTCAGTTTTGTTAATACCTTTTTCTTGCTATATCTTCTTGGATTCCACTTATTACAAAGAAGAGGAGGAGTAATGAATACTGCTTTACTCAACACTTCCCCATGACATGCACACCTCAAACCCAGGTTTATGGAGTGTAATAGCCAGCTAATCAAAGTAACTATACCTATTCATATACCTGTATGATTCACACCACGATGTATAGCCATTAACCCCAGTAGCCTGCATACCAAAGACATGGAAATGTCCTGTTCCCTACTGTTCATAGGTTTTTGAGATGAGGGAGGGATATTTCTGGGCCTCTATGGAATTCCACAAAGGCCCTACTGTCATGTGGGCAGCAGTGCAGTTCTCCCAGCTTCCTGCAGGATGGGAAAGGGTTCTTGGTGCTTCTGGCAACTATTCCTTCATAATAGCAACATTTTTATCTATGACTATGAGTGTATGGTTCCATAACCCCAAAATTCCTCTTCAAAATTTTGTGATATATGAAGCCACTTGAATCTTAAGAATTGTGAATTGATGGCAATTCTTGGGTGACATTAACAAAAAGGTGAAGAATGGATATTGGTTTCTTTTTTTTTTCATTGTTTGGGATTTGGTGTATTAGTGGTTTGATGAATAACAAATTATCACAAAATACAGTAACTTGAAATAAAAATGTATTTTATTATTCTCCTTGTAGGGAAGGAGCTTTGACTCAGGATTGGCAACCCCACAGTAGAGCCATGACAAAATACATGACTTGTGTGAGGCTCTTGGAATTGGTTGCTTTGGGGTGCTGCAGGTAAATAAATGAAATATTCCATACGTTCAGAAAAATGCACATGTCTTAATGGAAGGCTTGGTTATTTTTTTGAAGTGTCTGTCTCTACTGCGACCCAGTGTCTCAGTTCAAATATCCCACATGGAGGAGATATGGGCTAGGGAGCCCAGGAAATGATGATTCAAATTCTTTGGATGTGGGAACATCCCAGTGGCTGGGCCCCCTTGTGTTGGTGTTAGGGGACCTTTCTGCCACTGGCTGTTTTTCTTTGGTGAAGAGAATCTCAAGGCCCTCATCAACAGAGTCCCTCTATTTTCCTTGAGGTTATGGGTGCAATCTTTAAAGAATGGTTGGATGAAGGGTGTCAGGCAAATCTCCAGCCTGGGCACAGCTCTTCTTCCCTTCTTCCCTAGGCCTGGGGAGTCCCTCATCCCTTTTCCTGGTGGGAGTGTTCTAAGGTAGAATTAAGATTGCTCACATATTTCAGAAGTATAAGCAATATGGTCTTATTATGGTGCTTCCTTATGAGGAGTTGCTTAGGGAGTGCATGCTGCCAGAGGTTGCTTCTTCAGTCCCCCCTCTAGACTCCCACCATCTGCACAGCTTCCTTGTCCCCATCTTTCTTCACCTGTGGGCATGGCAATGAGATTCTCCAGAAGCAACCTACCTGACTTCGGACATAGTTCACTTTGGCAGACCTGGAACTAGGGCTGTAGGTCAATGTTGAATTTCTTAAGACCCACAATAAGGGGATTAACTGGCTTACAGGAAGACAGCCAGGAGATGTGGAGGTCAGCTAAACTCCCAGTGGGGTGGGTTGCCATGGCTTTGCAGGGGTGGGTGGTGGTAGAGATTGACTGCCCAGTGCATCCCTAGACCATTCAGTTTTGGCCTTGATGGGTATGGTGATTTTTGTTTGGCCGAGGGTGGGGTCAGGCAAAGAGGTGGGTTTAAGGAACATGAAGTCAGGCAGGGAAGTGAAGAAAGGGCCAATTGTTGGGGTGGAGCAATGTCTCTTGGCTATGAGATCACTGAGTGTGGTGATGGTAAAGAGGTGGGCAGAAGGGAGGGTGAAGGCAAGAAAAGGGTGGGGGTGAGCAGGGTCAGGTGAAACAAAGGCTCCAGGTGTAAGGAACACACCAGGGATGAGTGCAAGGAAGGGTTTTACAGAGGAAGCCAGGATGGAATGGGCTGGAAGCCACCTGCAGTAGAGATGGAACAGCCAGTGATAGGGGGAATTGGAAAGAAAGGAAAATGGGAAAAGAAGTATGGTGCAAGGGGTAACCCAGAGGCAGAGGTGTTGAGGTGCTCAGGGTCTGTAGGAAAAATGGGGATGGAAATGTGTGAACCAATGTGGGGTGATACTCTGGAGTCAGGTCAATGCCAAGGTTGAAGTTCAGGGGAGTGATAGGGAGGGATAAGAGGGAAAGGAGAGAAATGGATGGAATGGGGTAGGACAACAGACAACCAGGATGGTGTCAACTAGGGGACGATAGGATCTCCAGGCACCATCTGATTATGGAATATATAATGAGGCATTGTTCCAGGTGCCTCCCACAGAGGGGCAGGTAGTTCAGCCCCTGGAGGAAATGGTGAGCTGGCAGAGACACAGAGAGTGCTCACACCTGTTGGTATTAAAAGCTGGTCTCTCTGAGGGTGTGGAGGTGATCTGGAGGCCAAAAACTGAGCAGCTGAAGGGGTCATAGATGGAATAGTGTCCTGCATGAGGTACACCTTCAGCAGCTTGTCATCCTGTGCAGGTGGAAAGACCAAAGAATGACAGATGTCTTCATAGTCTCTGGCTCTTGTCAGGGGGCTACAGGAGACAGAAAGTAAAAGCTTCAGAAGAGGAAGAAGGTATATGGTAAGCTCTGGCCAGCCTGGCCGGGGTTTGGGCTTCTGCCCCATCAAGTCCCAAAACATTTCTTGCATCCTTGATTTCCTAGTAGACATTTTATCTGCACCCCATGGCTTCTTCATACATTCTTTCCACCTGTCATCCCCCTCTTATCCACTCTAGATTGCTCTGTTGTCATAGGATAGCACCAGCCAGAAGGGTAGGCAGTTGAGTAGAAGAGAGATCACCTTTTCTGAAGAAGACTCATGTTATTTGTCTCCACAGATCCTCCCTGCTAAGTTCCCCAAGCTAGGAAATCAGGAGAGTGGGTTACATGTGGTGAAGGAGAAGTCAAAACCCTTTCCATGGAGCTACATGTCAACCTTTCAGAACAGACTTTTGGAGGAATATGTTGGATCTCACATGTTTAATGTTTTATTATTTATCAAGTGCTTTCTTATTAATTATATCATGTGAGTCCCACAAAAATGTGAATTAAACTGAAATAAATGTTTTTTTTCACAAAAGGGATCTCACATTTAATTCAATTAAATCTTTGTCCATAGCAGGCACTGCAATTTCTGCTTCCAAAACCAACCTAGATTTGCTTTACTGCATCTTACACATGCCCTATCCCCATCATCTTCCTTCTTTCCTTCTAAGCATGGGTGGAGCAGGATGTAAGTGTATCAGAAGGTTTGGGTGTCTTTCCTATGTCCCTGCCCTTCAGGGCCTTTGCTCTCTGAGATGGATTTACTCCAACACCTGACATCCTCAGATGGTGCAGTTGGCATGGGCTGCCAGGGGTTGTGAGATGTAGTGAGTCCTTAGAGCAGGTGTGTTGGAAAACCAGAGCCTTACCTGCCAATTTACCATCTCTCTCTCTGTGATCTAATCTCTGCCCTGGTGCTGAAAAACCAAGAAATAAGAAAGATAATCTCAATCTCTTTCTTCAAGGAAACCTTTAGAACCTCATCTCTGTAAAAGGTATCATTAGCATCTTGTCTATTAAACATCTTTAAGTGAGTTAATTCTCTTATATTATTATTTCATCTTTAAATATCACAATGAATTTTCTTCTGAGTGAGGTCATTAATTTTGTTAAAAACCCTTTGTTTGGTTAGTAATCCTCTTTTGAACAGGGCACAGAACCCTAATCCTCCAGGAACATGTGCACTCTGTAAAATAAGATGCTGTTACCTAACCTCAGAGCTTGAATATTTCCAAAATCTCATTATTCATCAAGGATATACAAAATAAAGCCATAAGACCTAAAGCTGTATACTAATCAAACAAGCAGAATTTTTAAATTTGAAATATGTTTTAAAGGTTGTAGCATAAAATAAGTTCTTATATTTTGCTTTACCTAGTACATTTTAAGATTTTCATACCCTTTAACCTAGTAGTTACATTCATAGACATGTTCTAAAAATCTTCCTGTCAGTACCAGGACATATGAAAGAATGGTGGGGGAATTGTTCACAATTACCAAGTAATAATATAACCAATTCGTGTCTGCATTTACCTATTTATGCCTTTTATCTCATTTTCTTTGTCAGCCTAGCTGTGTGAATTGTATTGACTTTTCAAAGAATCAAATTTTTAAAATTCTCTGTGTTGTTTTTCCATTTTCAATCTCATTTATCCCAACTCTAATATTATTTGCTTCCTTCTGCTAACTTTAGGCTTACTTTCTACTTGATTTTTTATTTTGCCACACCATAACTAAAAAATAGAACTTCACAAGGTTCTGTCTACACACCCACAGAAATGGACCAAATTTAAAAATATGTCTTTACTGTTGTTTTTGTTTGTTTGCTTTCTAGCATTCATAGTTCACTACACTATGGTATGCCCTCTGGCCCCACAGAATAAATGGTTTTCTCTTTCACAAAATATTCATTCCTTCATGTCTCAAAAGCCTTAAGTCATATAATTCTCTGAGTCCAAAATCTCATAAATCAGTTAGGGGTGTTTCCATCCTGGGTCAAATTTTCAGCATCTGATGGATCTGTGAAACCTAGAATATAGCTTATTTGCTTCCAAAATACTTTCATGGAATAGCATAAGGTAATCATTCCCATTTCAGAAATGAGAAATTGAGGGAAAAGTGGGGTCAGCAGTTCTAATCAAGTCTGAAACACAGCAGGATCAGCCTCATTGGATTGCAAGGTCTGAAAGTCATTTGTGGATTAATCCTTTTACCTCCAGGTTTCAAGTGGCATCAATTCCATGCTTTTCTATTGCTTGTGCAGTAGCCATGCTTTCCTCAAACCACAGAGTATGTGCCTGGCTCTCTCCAACCATCAGCATTGTGGCCATGCTCAACCAGAATACATATAAGCTCCATCATATCAGAGGTTTGAGGTGGTGGCATGCTTGCTGAACATGAAGGTATGAGAACCACCATCACAAAATCCTGGATTAGATAGCCTGTGCCCTTCAAACACAGGAGTGGACCTGCCCTTTCCATGTATGTGGCTGGGTTTTCTCTCTTGACTCGATTATTTTTTTGGTCCAGAGCTCTGTTTCCATCACAGGGCTTGCTTCTTCCAAGGTTCAGTAGATTCTTGCTATCTGGTAATCCTTGTTTCTTTGGCCTTTCTGTCACATGGTATATCCTCTCCTTTTTCTTCCAAGCTCCATTGATTTCCAGGTTCTTTCCTCTATATAGCTCTCTCTTCATGAAACCACCTGTAAAATTCATAAGACTAAAACTCATTTAAATTGGGTCACACCTTAACACAATAATAAAATACTAAAATGATCCTATCTACAATACAAATGGATGGAAATTAATAAAACCCACTGCTCCTGTACATGTTTTAACCTGCTGTCATGGTCAGTTTCATGTGTCAACTTGGCCAAGTGGTGGTGCCTGTTTGTCTGGTTGGGCAAGTGCTGGCCTGTCTGTTGCAATGAGGACATTTCATAGAATTAGATCATGATCATGTCAGCTGATTCCATTTGTAATCAGCCAAGAGGAGTGTCTTCTGCAATAAGTGATGCTCAGTCCAATCACTGGAAGCCTTTTAAGGAGGACTCAGAAGAGACAGGCTCTCTTCCTGCTTCAGCTGGAGATCCTCTCCTGTGGAGTTCATTCAGACCCTCCACTGAAATCATCAGCTTCACAGCCTGCCCTGCAAATTTTGGTCTCTGCATTTCCATGGTCACTTGAGACACTTTTATAATTTCAAATTTGTGAGTGTGATTCTGTTTCTCTAGAGAACCCTAACTAATACTCCTACCAAAATTCTCAGGTTTATGTTGATCTAGCTGGGAGTTAGTCTGTGTTAACTGTTTGCTATAGCTATATGTTATTAGAGGTTAGCCTACCTTCTGGTTTCCATGATTTTGCCTTTTCTATTTCTTGGGGTTTTCCTAGAGGTTTTTCTTAAGTAAGGTGTCTGTTTTACAATTATTTCTGTTGTAATCAACTGTTATTACATAGTAGCTTTATTGTTGTAATTTTGTGGCCTGATTAGGGGAAGAATTCTGGTATCAATAATGGGTTTCTGTCATTTACTTAAACTGTGCCCCTGGGCTGTCAAATTCATTCCTGTTTTTCAGATTTGTAACACTTTCTCCCACCTCAGGAGAACAAGGAAAGCTATAGTGTGCTGTAATTATTATTGACAGATAGGAGAGTTTTAGGGCAGTCCTTTTGAAGGAGGAGAGATCACTCTAGGCTTTTTTTGTAGGTTTATATGTGAACAAACATTTTTTGAAAATCTATCAGTACCACATGAACAGTACTAAGTATTGTTTTTAACTGTATGGTAGATCACAGGAATCTTTCTGTGTCAATAGAGGTGCTACCTCACATCTTTTAAAACATCTTAGTCTTTTTGTTTGGAGACATAGTATTTAATAAACATACCCCTATTGGTGGGTATCTAGGTTATTCCTGACTTTTCTGTTATGAACAATCTAACAGTAAATATTCTTCTTTGTACATGCAGCCAATACTTCTGTAGGACAGAATTATAGTAAGTATAATTGCCTATCCAAAGGACAGGCATACTTAAAACTCTAACAGAGACTGTTAAATTTCCCTCCAAGAAAGACCATATGAATTCACACTCTTTCCAACATTTTGCCTCAGTTTGTATGACCCTACCTCATTGCTGACATGAGTTATTTATCATCCATCTTTTTAAAATTTTTCCAAAAATCGATATCATTTACATTTGCTTTTCCTTGACTATTAGAGAGACTGAGCATGTTACTAATGGCTGTAGGCATTTGGTTTTCTTCTTCCACTCTAGACATTTTTAATGGTTACTTTTTCTCTCTCCCACTGGAAGTACAGAGGGAAATATCTACCCATATTCACAGTGAGAATCTTTTTTGATTCTTGGAAATAAGACTCAAGAAAATATGGTCCCTCCCATTAAAGCTGGATCTCCTGGATTCTTTAACTCTCAAGGTGTCCACATTGAAGTTCCACAAACTGGTAAACTTGACTTTAAGCATTTTTCATTTTACTGGCTCAGAGAGATTCTTTTTCTGTATTTCTTCTCCAAGCTAGTAGTGATTCATATTAACTACTTGCATTCTGTTTTCAAGGCAGTGGATTGACCTGCAAAATCAATTTTTTTTACAGACATAAGAAGAATTGTTCTTCAGATTATCCAGGATTTTTCTTGCTGTTGGTTTGGGAATGATGATTTTGGAGATACTTAAATGTCGTACTGGAGACTGGAACTCTAAGAAATATATTTTATACCTCATCATCTCAGAAATATTTTTAAAAGAACTTTTTAAAATATAGTTGCAAATATTTTTGAATACAAAAAATTCAAATCCACATAAAATATCTAAAAAGAGACTTTTAATGGTTCCAAAAATTTCTCAACAAATGATGACTCACAATCATATACCATATACTTACAAACTAAACAAATAGGCAAAAAGAAAGTCAAACACTTTATAAATAACATTATTACAGGTAAAAATGTCAGCATCCTAACAATTACAAAAAAAATCTCTGTAAATTTCTCTCTAAAAATAATGATGTTTAATAGTATCGATTGGTACATGTATGAAATACAAATAATTCAAATCAACAGTTAAAAATGAATGGGACATAGACAAAGTGCACTTATTTGATAGATTTTTTCTTTCTCTAATGTGGGCTTTATTGATATCTAATTCATATGTTACATTACATAAACATTTAAAGTATACAATCCAATGATTTTAAATATATTCACAAGCTTGTGCAACCATCACCACAATCAATTTTAGAATGTTTTCATCACCTAACAAAGAAATCCAATATGCATTAGCAGTCTTTTGTGCCAGAATAGTTGGGTGATGAGATTGCAAATACTGAAAATGCTGGAAAAGCTTTATAAATGGGTAAGGGTAAGAGTCTAGAAGAATTGTCATGGGCTTGATGGAAAAGGCCTAGATTGCTTTAAAGAGACCGTTTTTAGAAATATGGACACTAAAGACACTTCTGAGGAGGCTTTAGACAGAAATAATGAATGTGTCATTCCAAACTGGAAGAAAGGTAGTCCTTGTTTAAAAGTGACAGAGAATTTTGCAAATTGAGTCTTGATGTGAGATGGATGGCAGAATTTGAAAGTGACAGGATATCAGCTGTGGAGATTTCTTAACCAAATGTCAAAAGTGCAGTCTGCCTTCTCCTTGTGCCTTATAACAAAATGTAGGAGGAAAAGGATAAGTTGAGAACTGACCTCTCAGATACAAAGAATTGGATGGTTTGGAAGATTCTGAGCTTCTGAAAAGCAATTTGGAAGAGAATAGTGCCCTATGTGAGGGTGTAACTGAACATGGACTCAGTCAACTATTTCAGTGTGAGTTAGGATTGCAAATTCAGTAGTCCAGAAAGGACTTATGGAAAGTCCTATTGTCTAATTACTGCATGTGTAACCAACAAGTTTTTTTTTCATTTATTTGTTTGTTTTGAACTTAACAACATACAAACATGAACATTCTTATAGTGTAAGCATTCCATTCTCAACAAGTTTTTTGAGACCTGTGTGAATGGAACCACTGCCAGCCTCACTAAAATGAACAGAAAATGAAAGGCAGACTATGGAAACTGAGGCATCTTCTCAGGTGAAGAGAGTGTACTGAACTGATGTGTGGAAATAGTGAACATGCCCTGAAACTTACACAAGGCTCACCTTCCATCCAGTTGTTCAGAAGTATGTTATAACCTCACGTTTCTCAGATATCTGGGGTATTGCCTAAAATTCAGCTTCCCTATTGTACTGAAAGAGTGCTGCTGTCTCAGTCTTCAGAGAGGGTGGGACACATTCCCTGGCAATTGGGGAAAGTCTGAGCACCACTCCATTGCTCTGTAGGGCTTAAGCCTGTGCTTCAGAGATAGTGGAGAGTGTGGCCATCACACTGATGCTTGAGAAGGGTGGGGCAAAAGTTGTTGTTGCTGCCACCGCAACCCTATGCTTGAGGAGGGTGGGGTCAAGAGTCTGACCATCATCCCAATTCTTGGAAATGTTGGAAACTTCACCCCAGTGTTAGGAGACAGAATGATGCTACACAAACCCTGAAAAAGGTGGAGCTGCCTCTGAAGACAAAATATTTTTCTAAAGATGACTTTGAGACCCAACATGTTGTCTGCCATGCAGAACAATCAATTTGCACATGAGAAAAATGTATATCCTACTGTCCTGTACATGTCTGTTAAGTCTCATTCATATATCATAGTAAGTGCCCTCTTTCCTTATTGGTCTTCTTTTTAGCTGTTCTACCTATTAATATGGTGGTGGGGGTATTGAAGCCTCCAATTATTATTGTAGAGATGTCTTTTACTTCCTTCATTTTTACCAGTGATTTCCTCATGATTAGGTGCATAAATATTTATGATAGTTATTTCTTCTTGCAGAGTGACACTTTATTAATATGTAGTTTCCTTCTTTGTCTCTATAGCTGCTGTTGACTTAAAGCTTATTCTGTCTGATATAAGAATAGCTACTCCAACTCTTTTTTTGTTACTATTTGCATTGAACATCATTTTTCATCCTTTCACATTCAACCAATTTCTGCCTTTGGGTCAAAGATCATTCTCTTGTAAACAATAAATGTTTGGCTAACAGTTATTTATAAATTCTGCCAATCTGTATCTTTTGATTGAGGATTTTAATCCATTAATATTTGGTGTTAAGACTGTAAAAACAGTACTTATTTCAGCCATTTTGGGGGATTTTAGTTCATATATTTTTCTGCCTCTCTTTTGCTTTACTGCAACATCTTTTTCTGTATAGTTGAAATTTTATGATGTATCTGATAATCCATTTTTCATTTCTGACTTCTTTGCAGTTGCTGTATGATTTATTAGACAGCCTTGCATCTATAACCTACTAATTTGAAAGTATACCTTCTTAGCTTCAATAGTATATATCTTCTCTGCTTTCATATACCTCTGTTCCCCCTCTTTATGCTGTTGCTTTGTACCATAATGCCTCTTTATATTTTGCATGCCTATTATCAAGAAATATGCCATTTTCTTGTTCAATAGTATTCTGACTCATACAAATATAGAGTTGTAAATTGAAGATACAGTACTATGCGGTTTTGCATAAACCATTTTAGTTATCTTTACTGAAGATATTCATTTCTTCACACTACTCCAAACCACTTTCTCCTGTCTTTTCAATTCCATCTGCAGAACCCCCTTCAGTATTTTTGTAGGACAGATCATTTTTGTTGAACTCTTTTAGTTTCTGTTTATATGTGTATATTTAAAATTCTCCCTCATTTTTTAGAATTTTGATGGATAATGGCCAAGCATTTTCCAACCCATGAAAGGTATAAATATACATATTCAAGAGCTGCAACATATTCAAATCAGGAAAATACTCTAATAGACCTAGTCCAGATTTATACTACTCAGAATATCATATGCAAAAGATAGAGAGTTCTGAAAGCTTTTCAAGAGAGAAACAATTTGTCACATACATGATCCTCAATAAGACCAAGTGATGATTTCTCATCAGAAAAAAATGGAGACAATATATTTACATATTTAAATTACTGAAACAGGAAAAGCTCCTAAACTAAAAATTCTTTACCTGGCAAAAATTCTTGACTAATAACCTTTTATCAAACAAAAATAAACAGTAGTAATGCAGATATGTCACCACTCAATTTAGAGAAGAGAGATGGTGAAACACAAGGAAATGCATTACTAAGATTCTACAATCTAAATAGAAAAATGCTTTTCAGAGAAATATATCATACTTTGAAGAAATATTGCACACATGTTGTCCTATTTGAAATGCTTCAATAGTGTGAATACATACTACTACATGTTTAATACCAGTATCTTCAACTAATCATTCTGAAGCACCATTACAAATATATATATATATCACCTAGCAGGTATCCAGCATGTCACTCTTTGAGATTCAACATTTTCTCCTTTGACTTAAAAATAAGAAAAATTAAAATGGAGTACCCAACTCACTCTCTTGATATCATATTGATTTCCCCTGGGCCAGACCTATTTCATAGAACTAATACCACAATTAATTTTGCTGGCCTACTGTCCATATTTGATGCTAATCTATATAACCATCTCCTAAAAATCTCATGAAAATCTATATAGGGTTTCTATGTGATGATGGAGCAGAAAAAGTAAACACAATCTCTGTATGGAGGAAAAAGTGTTACAAATTCTTGCCTGTCAAAAATAATATCAAAACTCACACTTAAAGATTAACAGCATTGAAAACACAAGTTTTAAATTTGGAAAAATTCTTTTGACAGGTTCATCATAACCACTAAAATGTGAATTGAAATATGTTTTTATTTAAGCAACTATAAAATGCTAACAAATCAAGCAGAGAAAATCAACATTCTCATATACTGTTGGATGAAAGAAAAATACGTATAAAATTTTGGGCTTTCTTTACATAGCATGTAATATCTTAGATTTCTAGGGCTGGCCTTACTAAGTAAGATTGGATTGCTTAATATAGCATATATTTACTGGCTGGCTTAATATGTTGTTCTGGACACTGTAACTCCACATCTAGATGTTGGCAGAGCCAGGCATTTGCTGAAGTCTGCATGGTTCTGGCAATGCCAACTCATGACACAACTCAATATCTGCTGCCAGTATGTAACCTCTCTGTCTCTGTCTTTTTTAATTTATTCTCCTTATAAGGATCCCTGTCTAATTGCCTCCCCCTTCCCTGTTTGACCTCATCATTACTAATGATAGTTTTAAAGATTGTTATTCAAAATAAGATCACATTCATGCAATTGGGGGTTAGGGCTTATACATATTTTAGTAAGGGACAACATTCATCTGTTATTGAATAGGTGTTAATTTTAGAATCAGTTATTGTTAGCACTCAATATTTAAACTTCATGAATTATTCCTCAAGAAATACTTGAACTATTATTATAAAAGGCACAGAAAACTCAGAGTTCAGAGTCCTGGTTAATAATAAAAATGGACCAAAATTGGACAGTAAGGGAGATTGTCAAATGGTTGGAAGTTTCAGCTGAATGATGACCCAGGGTCCACTCACCACCATCTGATAGTTCCACGGAGAGATGAAGGCCCATCTTTGGAAGACACTGGGATTTTTCTATTATTAATTTATGTCTGTGTGTAACAACTGTGAATTTACAGAATGGTTCACTGGATTTTTGAAGAGCTATTGAAAGTCTTTGACAAGCTTTGCAAGTGAAATTTGAACTCCCTGATGCACCATATAATTAAATTATTAAAAATCCCAGTTAAAGGAAAAGATCTTCTTGAATTGAATATATGCCCATTCACAGATTGGTTACTATGGCTATACAGATGACATAAATGGCTGATTGTACCTTGATAACATATTTACATGTTTAACTCTCAGGCTTATGAAAATCCACACAATGGTTAGGGAAGAGAGGCAGTTTCTGAATAAGCAGAGGTATTCTTAGCAGGGATACAGCAACACGGGGTCATAGGTTTAAATGTACCTGATTATTTTCTTCATTGTATGTACCTAAGTAGAGGAATCACTTAAATAGAACGGGTTAAATATTTGTCTCACATGTGACAGAAAGAAGAAATAAGGATCATTAGTTCACATCTACTTATTCAATTTTGTTTTCTTCTTAAATTGTTAGTTTTAAAAGTTTTGCTATCAGGGGAATGAGTGTGAGAAAAAAGAAATAGAAGATGAAAATTTGCAAAAACAATTTTAACATATATTTCAATTTATTTTAACTCATACTTATTAAAAACATCTTCTGTCAGTCAGTGATATACATCGAATAAGCATTGTTCCCAAAAATACCCACATGACCAATTATCATATGTGTAATAAGCTGAGAGATAAGCAATGGGAAACATTAGCAGAATATGGTATCTTGAATATTAGAAAAAGTAGGTATTTCTGAAAAGCATTTGTATAACTATTCTATTATTGGCCTTGTGTCAAACCAATTAACCATTTGAAAATTAGAGACGTTTAATTGGCTAAAAATTTTCTGCTAAACTAAGTTGATGGCTTTTAGACAAGAATTGAAAACTGTAGCGTTGGCTAAAAGTGGTATTGTAAGTTAAACTTAAAAGAAAAATAAACGTTAGAAAGAAAAAATGGAATTATTGAACACATAATGTGAGATGATGAGACATGCTTGTAACCAAAGTCAAAAAATGAAAGCTGTGTAAATTCTGATATATACAAGATGGTAGCAACACCAAATTATGTGAGAGACAATGGATTGGTGGTTTTTCATTAATAATAAACTAATAATAAATCAGTCAAATGTATAGGAAAATGTGAAGACCAGAATGAATGCATGGATAAAAATCATTATGAAAACAATCCCAGTGAAGAATTTTTCAGGCCCTCACACAATTTCAATGGTACTTAACTAGATAAGAACATATTTAATTCAATTCTTGAGAGGTCCTTTTTTAGCTCAAAAGAATAATTTAAAAAGTTATTAGTGGTATACAATAAATTTTGTTGTGAATTTGGTTTGCACATATATAGTCTAACATAAATATATACATATTATATGCACAAATCTATCTTGGTATGTCTTAAATGTATGTGATTCATAAAATTTCATTGGGAATATGTAAAGAGAAAGTAATGATATACTCAGGCCCATTATTTTCACTTTAGAATAGTCAGGGAAAAATTCCTTAGAAAGTGGAAGAGCTGTTCATATATATATGTGTGTGTGCTCTCATTTTTATATGGATACAGATATATATATTGATGTATACATATCCGTATACATCTGTATACATAAATTTATATATACATATGTATACATATATAAAGGTACATACATATATTTGTATATGGATACACATCCACATATACATATGTTTGAATATATATACCTGTATATATAAATATATTGAAAAGAACCTAACCAAAATGAATTTGATAACATGTTAGACTTTTTCCATATTTAATAGGCTAAATTCTTATAGCTGATTTAGGTAAATATTATTAAATATAAGTATAAATGTGCCTCTAACGGTTATTTAAATAGCATAATATCACTTCCAAAATAAACTATTGAGAATAGAAGAAAAATGTATTTTGGGGGCCACAATAGAATAATATATTCATATTCAAATGTTACCATGAAAATTGAATATTTTAATTTATGATAAATTGCTTACAAATGTTTCTTTAAAATGATGTTACTATATTATTATGTTGTTATTTAGGGAGGAAAATGATAAAGTTCATCATAAAATCAATATTGCCTAGCTTCTGAATTTTTCCTTTTGTCTAACATCTAAAGATATTTGTGATATCTATTTTTTGTGAGATCTGCAAATTTTGGGTGTCTTCTGATACAGAGCATTCTATTTAATAGTTCTGTGAAACTCAGTAGGAAGGAATGACCTGATGAATTATCATTTTACCAATGGTAGACCAAAGAAATTTATGCATGAGCTGTCTCCAGAAAAGTGGTAGTAGTTTGGTGTTTGCATGCTTTCTACATCTGTTATAAATACCATTCTGTATATGATATCTGTCCCTTCATGTCTTATTAGCAAATAATATAGATGCTTTAAGAAATTTTACCTCCCCAGTACTTTCTTGAGGGCTCCAGCCACCTCTTTGTTTCAAAGACTGTGGATGAGGGGGTTGAGCATGGGAGTGAGGATAGTGTAGAAGACAGACACTACTTCATCCAGCTCAGCAGAATGATAGGGTTTGGAGAGAAAGTACTTGATGATGGCTGTTCCATAGAAGAGAGACACCACAGTAATATGGGAGGAACAGGATGTAAATGCCTTTCTTATTCCTACCTTCGACCCTAATCTCAAAACAGTAGAGAGTATCTGCCCATATGATGCCATAACGGCAGATATTGGAATGAGGAAGACTATAACACAACTGACATAAATCCCAGTTTCATAAAGAGATGTATCTGCACAAACAAGTTTCAAGAGAGCTGGGAACTCACAAAAGAAATGATGTATTTCCCGGGAAGCACAGTAAGGGAGAGTCAGAGTATATATGACATGGACCAAGGAATCAAGTAGAGCAATGAGTCAGGTCCCAGCCACCATAAAGGCACAGGCTTTAGGGCACATGGGAACTGAGTAGTGCAGAGGATGACATATAGCCACATAGTGGTCATAAGCCATGACTGCCAGGAGAAGGCACTCTGCTCCTATAAGGCTTGGGAAGAGGAAGAGCTGAACCCCACAGTTGATAAAGGAAATGGTATTCATCCCAGTCAGGTAGTCAGTGGCTATCTTTGGGACAAATGTGGAGCTATACAAGAGGTCCATGAGGGAAAGTTGGCTGAGAAGGAAGTACATAGGCGTATGAAGCTGAACATCTTTCCAGATGAGAATAATCATCGTAATATTGCCAAAAATGGTAACAAGAAACACCAAAAAGATGAAAGAGAAGAAGAGACTGGGGGTTTGAATGTGGTGAAGCAGGCCCAGGAGAACAAAGTTAGTTCCAGTTGTCTTATTAGTCAGTCTCCACATCCTCTACTTCTTATTTCCTTAGCCTGGATGCAATAAACAAAAATTGTTATTCCCATGAAAAGTTGGGTCTACTTCCATTTTTTCCCTAGTCATACAATGCTATATATTATGTTTCAACTATTATAAAATCTGTTTACAATAAAATGGTTCTCATAATTACTGCAATGTCAATGCATGCTGAATTAAGAGGTTTAATCCAAAACTGCTGAGAAACTAAATTCTCAGTATTTTAATGAAACATATTTTGAATCCTTGAAATTTTGATAACATTAGTAAGAATTTACTAAGAATTTGATTTAAAAACAAACATTTGTACATTTCTTTATATTCTCTCCCCTCCATCATCTATCTCTATCTATATATTTATCAATTAAATTAATTAGTACCACAGACACTTAAAAATATTCTATGCTTTTTCTAATCCTGATTTGCAAGACCTTTCTGTGAAAATGAGATAGCAGTCATAAGTAATCTTATATCCAACTAAATGAAATATGTGGTTTGTTTTACATATGCTATTTTAACTGTATAACATATCTGCAAGAGATCACTCTTCTTGCTTTCAAAAAGCAAGTTTGATTTTCAGAAAAAGCAAGTACATTTTTCATATTTAGGCAGTAGTTTTAAAGAACCAGTACCATTACAACATTGAAAAATTTCAGTTTTCCTTGTTTCTTTTCCTCAGCATGTTTTGGCTTCTAAAAGAAAAGTATTATTTAAGTATTCTTTATTTTGAAATCAAGATGGGTAATTTATTTTCTTTTTCCTTATTGGTAGCTGAAAACAATTAGACATATAAACAAGCCTGGATGAAGCCCAGTATCAACCCAGGGGCCTACTGTGTAAGATGCAGTAATTTAACTTCACATGCTCAAAAGATTGTGGAAGGTATGACAAACTGCAAAAACAATAGAAACACATGAATGAGTAAATAATGCTCTTAGTGTAATAATTTGACCAGAGGGTTTGAAGATATTCATCTGTGCTTAATCCAGTAAGGCTCCATATGAAGGGAAACAAAGCAATAACCTAGTAAAAAGGGGCTACATGGACAGAACCTCCATTGGCTCAGAATGCTACTTTGTGGAAATAAGAGAGAATATTACACAACACAGTAAAATCTAAGTTAAACCATGGACTTCAATTAATAGTACAATTATTAAAATGTACTATCATCAAGTGTAACAAATGTTACACAGCAATGCAATGTTTAGGTGTTGAGGTGATCTATGGGAATCTCTATATTATGCATGATTTTCCTGTAAACCTACATCTTCTTTAATAAGGAAAGAAAATGAAGTGAGTATATTGGATAAATTTGTTAATGTATGGGCAATACATTAGTCAAGATCTTAAAGTTTGGAGAGTATTGAAAGCAGCATCTATGAAATCATGAAAAAATGAATTTCTAACAACAAAGAAAAGAATATTCTCTTCCCTGAAAAGTGTAGTCAGAGTCACTAGTTGCCACAGTCTATAGTGACTTCCTATGGTTGGAAGCATGCCCATCTCTTATGACCCTCTATCTAGGAAAATGTATGCAATCACATATAAAAGACATTGCCTTTAACAATGATAAGAGTATAAGAATACTGCATTACATTTTTTGTTTATTTTAAGAGGCACAAGTGTGTATATCATTTAATAATTCTCCAACAAATTTGGAAGGAAAAGAAAATAACTGACCAGCAGGAAAAGTTCAAAACTCTGTGGTCTCATTACCTTGGCTTAATCTCAGGGAAGCGTCATTCTGTAAAAATATATATTATTTCAGATTTGTATTTCAATAACATAATTTTTACTTCAAAATTTGGTTTTACAAATTCATATTTAAAAGCAAGCACAATCTAAAACACAAATAAAATGGAAAATAGGCACTATATTAACATCAGAGTATACATGGTGTTTATTGGATAGTTTTATTTTCACTTGATTTTTGAAAATTAAGTACTTATTCTACCTTTTTTACCATTTTCTTAATACAGGTCAATTCAATTAATTAAAAACTAATCCTTGACTCAGGATTCAATTTGAATTTTTCTTATACTATGCCTTATTAGCAGTGTTCTTGAAACATATGTTTCTTGAAACATATGTATATATTCTTGAAGCATATATCTATATACACTCATATATATATACACTTCAAGAACATATATATATATATGTATATATATATAAACTTCAAGAACATGTGTTCTTGAAATGTATATGCATATATATACACACTGTGTATATATGTGCGTATATATATAGTACACAGAGAGAGTGTGTATATATATAATGAAGTTGGTTATTCTGAATCAGTGGTACAGGTGTCATCTAGAGAAATGCAGATATAAGCTAAGTAATGCATAAGGAATATAAAATAGCTAATCATTGAAGGGCTTTTCTGTTATATTCTTAATCATCTCTTAGTTTGTTGTACTTACTTTTCCAAAATGGTTTCACAGAAGCATTAAGAGACTTTTGACAATCAATAAGAATTTTGGAGTTTGGAATTCTGCCTATCCTTCCTTCTTTGCCAACAAATATATTGATATGTGTTTTCCTAGAGAACATTTTGTTCTTTTCAATGTGTGCTGAACTATAAATCAATATGTAAAGAGGTAGACATAATCACATACTTTGGTTTTGGTGTTAGCATATAATAGTACCTTGGGTTGTTCAAGTGATTTTCACAAATGATATTTCATATATGCTCCATACTTTGTTGAAACTATTATTTTTTATTATCAATATATTTATATATAATCTGTACTTTTAATTACCTTGCAAAGCAAAGTATGTTTTAATCTGAAGAGTCAGTTTATTCATTTGAAGTAAGTGGAAGGATCTAAGTATATGAAGGGAATAAAGGTCAATCCATCATTACCTTAACTAGTGAATATGTGCATTTTATTTCTGATGTATAAGAATACATCAATAAAATATCCATTCACATATCCTTAAACACTACTGGGAGGGTAGGATTTATTTTTGCCTATTATGAATTTCCCATGTGACTGTATCAAAGTCTATGCAATATTTTAATTTTAAAAGTCAAAATTCTTCTATTTAGTGCATTTTAAATTATTTTTAATTTGAATTCACAATGGCAAATAAATGAATAAATAAATGTCATCTGCAATTGCCCATTTTTAAGGTAGTCAGTTACTATGTATGACAATGTATTTTTCATAATTCAAAGTTTGTTTGAGAGAATGTTTCTTCTCTTGTTATTGAAAAACTCTGAAAGACATATGGCATCAAACATAGGTAGTCATTAGAAAAATCTGTTACATAAGTGCTCCTCATTTCATGTGTATTTATACTAACTCAAAATAGAATTCATTATAGTGCAACATTGGTTTTAGTTGTGCTGAAAAAACATGGCTGATAATGTTGAATGAATTAACTACTCACAAAATAACTGTTATCTTGCCTATTATTATTTGATTTTTTTGGCTTAAATCTATCCTATATATTTTTCAGAAACACCAGATATAGCCTAACTTACTTTTTATGGTTCATATTCAAATATCACCAAACTTTATTTATGTAAAAAAAATGCTGCACAAAATATATATAGGGATTCCTCTTTCTTTTGTGTCAGGGCCATATGTTGCCAATGAACTAAGGTTGTTAATACAACATAAAGAGAACTACAGAGGTTTGGTCCAATTTATAATTCTACCTGCACTGTCCTCAGAGAAATGTCCCTTGTCTGCCCTTCTGTTCCTTTAGGTATGCCAGGGGCACTTACTCCATTGATGTTTGAATGCTCAAATTAAGCAAGTTTGTTCTCTTGGAAACAAGCAGATAAAAATAGCACTCAGTCACAAAAGTATGCATCTACCAGCCTTGGTAACTCCATCTGAGAACTAGAAAGTCATGGTGGTGAAATCCCCTTGTAGAATTCAATGACTGTTGCCTTGAATCCAGAGTGAGTGGGTTTTCTTCCTGGCTTCATCACTTAGTGAGTTCAGATATGTTACTTAACTTCTCTTTCCTCTGGTTCTTCATCTACACAATGGGGATGATAAGAGCATTCATGTTATAGGGTTTTGTTAGCATAAATTGAATTACTTAATGCAAATCTCATGGAGCAGTGCCAGGTGTTGGGAAATGTTGAAAGTTTCAATGTGAGAATGAGTCTTGATTTTCATAAATTGATATAATTAGGAATGTGAATTGATCCATATTGTTTAATTTTTTTTCTTCTGGTTTCATTAAATATACAAATAACAAACTTGAATAAGGAGAAACATTTTATTTAATGAACTATGTTGTGACTCCATAATTTTATTGAATACCATCATTTTATTGAATATCAGGCATCATATTTCAAAATAACAAACAATAAACATGTACTACAGTAAATATGCACACACCCACGAACACAAAGCACATGCTTTATATGTATATATAATATAAAGAAAGCTCCTTGGCCTATTTCATTTTGAAATATTCATCATCATTGCTATTTGTTTGTGTTTTTATATAATAGACAAATTTCATTAATGATCTCTGAGCTTTCTCATCCGCGAATGATCCCCATGTATTTGTTCTATACATATATAGGAAGGTAAACATCTAGACTAATCTGAAGAATTGAGTTATGCAACAAAATGAGATCTCTGGCTATATATAAGATATAGAGGAGGATAATTTAAGGCAGGTATAACTTTAATGTCCCTGTGAGTGTATGATATTAAACTAGTTTAACTTTCATTATTTCTTATGTACTAAGCAGAGTTAAAAGTGCTTTATGGATATCTTAAAATCTTAGAACTCACCTTGCCCTTTTTGGTAAGGCACAAGTAATAAAATTTTAATTTGCCAAATTTAAAAGTTGGCTAAATTCATACAAATATCCAGTAGTGGAGCCAACTGTTGATCATATGTATAATACTTCAGGGCCTCTATTTTTATTGGCCATGTTTCAGAGCTATGCAACATTTAATACATCATTAATGATTTGAGTTTGGGATTTTTGCAATCTAGAAACATTTTAAGGATAGCATTAAAATACAAGTGAATATATCTCAATAAAATTGCATTTAAGAAAATATGTGTACCATCAGAATTAGCAATTTGGAAGTACTAGCACACATCCCAAGTTCATCATGGTTGTTCTGCAAAAACTATCAAGTTCTCTTGCAAAACAAAAATATCAGCACTATAATTACTAAAGCAAACTCAGGGTTTGAAAAGAATTTTTGGAATAATATATTCTTTGCTTTGTTAAATTTTGCATAATTTATTTGGTAAGTAGCCACTATTAAGTTTAAAATACAATTAGTGCAAAAATTCTTTAGAACTTTCTTGAAGGAGATTCAAAGTTTATCAGTTTTTTATTCCACAGAAATACTGGGAGAGAGAAGAATTTTCTGTTGAGATTTTCTTGCAGGAAATGAGCATAAATTCTTCCACAGATAGCATAACTTCTAAGAAGAATCTATCTTAACATGGTAGATTATCTGTTGTCATGTCTAATCACTTAAAATCAATTCTCATTTCTTAACTTCATGGCAAATGAAAATTGCAAGTTACACTCCTTAAAATCTCATTCTGCATATAGTTCATGTTTATCATCTCAAATTTGGAATATTGGAAGAGAAGTAAATTAGCTATTCTCTGAATCAAGTAGATGTGTGCACAGTATCAATGTGAATACAGGTATTGATGTTCCTTTTGATTTATTGTTAATATTAACACATCATTTCACATATGTAGAGTTCAGTATCCAAATACAACAGTCAGTTGGATCCTAAATCCTTTTTATCTATTGTATTCATTCATGTGACTATACTTAAAATCTTCTATATTTTCTAAGGTAAAAGATTATACACCAATAAAAAAAAACTCCCAATTAACAAACTAAGAAGGATATGATAAATAGATGGCATTTAACAGGAGAAAAAAATAGAATAAAGTGCTTGAAATAATAACTGCCATTTTTTCTTATGTCTCAGTTAATGGCCTGATGTGGAATCTGCTCCATCCTCTTCACTGTATATTTCTCTATCCTATCTCATGTTTTTTCATATTTGCAATGATCATTTTTCACTTTCTACTGCAGTAAACATTGGAACATGTCTGCTTTACATTATGTTTAAAATGCTCAAGTTTTACCTCTGATGCTAGAGAAAAGAATTAGATCTTAAGGTATAAGTTAATCATTCCATTTCCACATATGAAATAATGTATTCATCAATAAAATAAGAAAATGTGAGGGTATTATTAGATCAACAATTCTTTATAAATAGTTCAATCACATTTCATAATTTCTAGGTAAAATATAGAAAGAAATAAACAGGATATTTATTTGGCCTAAATATTTTTTAAAATATTTTTCTATGAAAAGCAAAAGAATCTGATTTATCTTTAAATCTGATTCTATGATATAAAATCAAATATAAAATTTCTTATGCTAGAGTATGAAAATTGTTTTGAGCGTGTTTATTGCTATGTTCACAATTTTTATTGTTGTTTGGATTAATAGCCACAAAAGGGGATGTCATAAGGTATTGAATAAAAACTGAGCACATTCAAAATACAAAATCACTTGTGACACATTGTACCCTGTTTAACTATTCTCTTATAATTCAAATTACAGGATAATCAATAAACAGAAAATTTTGTTTAGTTATTTTAATAAAAATAAATCTCTGCAGAAATCTATTCTGCCATAAATGTATGGATTGTTCCAAATATAAACCATATATGTAATAATGTCAATCTTCTGAAAATATTTACAGATAATAGAAAAATGAAACATTGCAAACTCATTTCATGATGCCAACATGACTTGGACATACAATTTCATAAGTACATTGCAAGAATGGAAAATTACATATGATTTTAGTTATGAATTCAAATTCAGAATCCCTGCTAATAATACTGGTAAATTGAGGCAGATACATATAAAAAGAAAAATGCATGAAATAGATTAAGTCCCTGAGTACAAATTTGCCTAAATTGAAATAAGTGTGATCAACCTTATTAATAACTTAAATGAGAAAAGAAAATTTTTGTTCAACAACATACGCAAAAAATATTTTACTCTATTTAATATCATTATGTTAAAACTTTTCAAGAAACTATAAGTAAAGTGTGAGTAATTTAATCTCATAAGGGTTAAGAAACCTACACTATCATACCTTCTGGTGAACTATGAATTTTGAATTTTGGTAATTACATCAAGGATAATACAGTATTTTATTCAATAGAGCAGCACAGCAAGAAAATGAATAGAACAGAGATTTCAAAGAAATAAGTAAATCTAGCTTTGATCATACATGTCAAGGAGGTGTACATAGAAAATCCAAATATTCTAGAAACAATCTTTTGTCTAAGTAATTTTAGCTTCTGTCCTGAATATTAACCAACATAGAAAAATCTATCAGCAACAATTCAAAATTAAATTAAGTGTAGTATGTCATTTATAATGTGATCATTTTTAAGAGAAATTCTGAAGAGACATGTTTTAAACCTCTCCATTTTAAATGAAATAAAATATAATGCTGAAAGGAATGAAAAGAGAGATATATGAATGGAAATACCATCCATGCTCATGGATCTGAAGAACAATAATATAAAGATGCCAGTTATCCACAAATGAATTGTAGAATAAGTGCAAACCCACTTTCTTTCATGTTATTTGGAATACAAATTTTAAGGAAAAGAAAATAAGGAATAGTTTTTTTACACAGACCATTTGAGATACATTTAGATGCATCATTGCTATTATATCAGGCAAGTGTTCATGGAGACTAAGATTCTAAGCAAAGCCCTTTGCTATAAAAGTACTTGGAGTATAGACTGCTGAAAAATGTATACATCTGGGTTGTTTCTCTACTTACATGCTGATCTAAAAGTGAAATTTTATGATGAAACAATCCTTTTGACTTTGTCTTTTCCACATTTCACTCAAGTCAATGGATGCAGAAAAAACATTAAATTAAATATCATTTTCTGAAAATTTATCTGAAAATAAAATAATACTGCTGCATAAATTATATATCTACCTTCTTCTTATGTGTATTTGCTAATCTGTACCTGGCAGTTTATGCTTAATTAATAGTATTTACTTTACCTTTCCTAAGCATAACCATTCTGTTTTCCTGTTCTTCAATGTGTTAGCCTTGCCAATAACATCTACTGTCCTCTTGCCATTCATAATGTTTATCTCTCTGGAGACAAAGGATCAGAACTGGGCAAATGTCTAGCATGTCTCTGTATCTGGTCATAATTGCATCTTTGAAATTGTTTCATGATGGAGAAAATTGTAGCCATAAAGATGTCTATCATAAAGAGTAATGACTGCAAATGAAAATGGTAACTTGTTAAGTTGTGGATGTAGGTAGTGCTGTGAGGTCTTGGTAGAGGCCATCCATGGGGTTATCAGGTGACCAGGTTTGTACAAGGAACTTTTCTTTAATTAACCTTGCATTTTTTTCTTTAGTTTTATACTGATTTCAATGAGAAATGCAAATAGGAAAGCAGACCTAAACCCTCACAACTACAGGGCTTTCTTAATGGTACAAAATTTTTTCTCTAGATTTGGTCTTATGTAGTAATAATTCATTCTCTATATACATTTTGATTATTTATAATATTGACTCGACAGCTGCCATAATGTGAAATTGGCCTTAATATTCACTCATCTTTTTACAACTTTAAATTTGAATACTTTTTGAAATCTTCATTAAATCTTCACTTGTTACAGAATATTTCCCTCTAATAACTGATATCACCTTCTTGATGTCACTCTCCTCTTTTCAGTTTTACTTATGGGAACACATTACTGAATTAACTCATCCAGATGGACCCTGGACTCCACAATCCAAAGTAGTACTTTCTACTCTGTAAGCTCTTCTTAATTTCTTTGATGCATATCTCCATCCCTGTTCCCAAGATGACAACTTTCTTTCACATAGTGAGGCCATTAAATTTGGGGGCTGCAATTTTATAACCTTTATGTTTTTGGCCACTGGTGGAACTGAAGCCCTTTCTGGGTTTCTTGTCTTATTATTTATACTTAGCCATCTGTTACTCTTTATGTTATCCTGTACTCATGAGAAAAACAACCTGTCTGCCCAGGGACATATATGCATGGGTCAATGGTTTCATCAAGTCTTTTTTTTTTTTTTTTACCAGTTTTATTTATACATGATACAATCTATCCTAAGGGTAGAATCAATGGTTCTTGGTGTAATCACATAGTTATGCATTCATAATTCAATATAAGTTCTCTCACATATCATAAATTCTAGTTAGGAACAGAAATTATCTTTGGGTAATTATTTAGCAAACATAATATTTTTATAATTGTTTAGCAAAGTAAAGAAAGAAACCCAATTTATCATTAAGTATGAACAGATGACATCAAGTACAATTACAAAATTATGTCAGTATATGAGAAATGTTAAGGGAGTGCTTGTTCTTTGTTCATAAGTATTATTGTTGGGATTAATGACCACAAGAGATATCCTATTGTATTGGAAAAAAATAGCTTATTCAAAGTGAAAAAAAAACCATTTTATTGCACATTGAAATCTATTCAAATGTTTCCTTAGAAATTCAAAGTGAAGTATAATTAATAAAAAGATAAACAACTTTCTTTATTTTAATGAAAATGTATTCCTACAGAAGCCTATATATTTCAACTACTTACATTTGGAGTCCTCTAAATTTAAGCATTTGCAGAAAGCTATAACTTTGTGTTATCCTATACTCAGGAGCAAAATGAACTGATTGTACATGAACATATGGGTGCATGTCAGTAGTTCCTTACATTCTTTAGTAAGCACTCTGTATGTGTGTAAGCTTCTAGTCTCTAAGTCTTTGCCCATTAACAATTATTTTTGTGTGTGAATTTCCATCTCTATGTTCATTGATATGTCAAGACACTTCCAAGTTTGATATACCTTACCCTTGAGTGGCCTCATTATTTTGTTTCTACTGTTCATGTGTACCTTCCTATGCCTAGGTGCTCCCTGTGGTGTTCCAGATGGGTTCTGGTCAAGAACAGACCAAAGTTCTCTCACTTGTTCCTCCCACCTGGTGTGGGAAATCTGTTAGGTGTGAGACCTCTCTCCACTTATATGAGCCTACAACCTTACACTACACTGAACAAAACAAAGTGCCAGCATGTTCTACACCATTATCACACTTCTAAGCTTATGTATCTACTGCCTAAGGAATAAGGAATAAGGGTCATGGGAATACTTTTCACGCAATGAAATTTGTACAAATGTGACTTTAGGAACCCATATTGATTTATAGTACACATCATTAAATGCTTTGACTAGTCTACTGCCTGGAAAAATGTGAACTCCAATAAATTCTTACTAAATAAATACATTAATAAATATCTTCATTATTCCTTGTTCTAGTTTGCTAATGCCAGAATGCAATATACTAAGAATGGAATGGCTTTTAAAAGGGGAAATTTAATAAGTTGCTAGTTTATGCTTCTAAGGCTGTAAAATTGTCCAAATTAAAACAAGTCTATAGAAATGTTCAATCTAAGGCATCCAAGGAGAGATACCTTGGTTCAAGAAGGCTGATGATATTCAACATTTCTCTCTCAGCTGGAAGGGCAAATGGCAAACATGGTGGCATCTGCTAGCTTTCTCTCCAGGCCTCATGTTTCATGAAGCTCCCAGGTAGGCATTTTCCTTCTTCATCTCCAAAAGTTGCTGGCTTGTGTAACCACTCTGTTCTCTCATTCTTCTGCCATGGTTCTGTGGCTCTCTCCTCATTCTCAAAAAGAGATTCTCAGTGAAATGTCTCCTCTTTTATAGGATTACATTAAACTAATCAAGACCCATGTAGAATGGGTGGTGACAAGTCTCCATCTAATCAAACTTAATACTCACAATTAATTGAGTCACATCTCCATGGAGATAGCCTAATAAAGTTTCCAACATAGAGTACTGAATAAGAACTAGAAGAAACCATTGCTCCTACAAAATTGATTAGGATTAAAATATGGCTTTTCTAGAGTATATACATCCTTTCAAACCAGCACACTTCTCTTAATAAATTAAAAAAACAACACTGTTATTGGAACTATATGGATTTTCAAAGTAGAACCCAGAGAAATGAAGTGATTATATCAATTTTTTAGCAATTAAAACTATGTTCTTAATTCATAACAAATATTCTAGTGTAATGCCCTTCCATGACCATGAAATGCAGTGCACAAGAAATATAGTCTAGCCAAAAACCTAGCATCAGGTCATCTATAGAATGACCAAACTGCTATGTAGTTTAAAGTATATGCATCCACTTAATCATTTTTTTTATTTCTCCCCTTTTCTTTCTTTCTTCCTTCCTCCATCCTGATTTATCATATCATGGGTTGGAAAATGTCATGTTGTTAAGATGTCAATATTTTCAATGTGAAAATATGTTTGTATCCCATACAAACACTATCAAATTACAGGAGCTTACTTTGCAATAATGGAAAAACACATCCCAAAAACAGTATGTAATTCATAAGGACACAAAAGAGTAATAACAATTATTAAAAATAGAGGATTCACACTTCCCAATTCCAAATTGTACTACATATCTAAAATAATCAAAGTAGTGTGGTACTGACACAAAGATCCACATAGACTAATATGACAAAGTTAGAACTCCATAAATAGACCCAGGTGATATTTGGCCAGGGAGCTTTGTACATTCAATGGAAGTAGAATACTCTCCTCAGCATATGGTGTCAGAGAAATGGATATTCACCCACATGTGATTTTAAGTGAAATCCCTACCTCACATGTCATGAAAAAATTGAAACAAACTGGCCCAATAATCTAGATGTAGCTAAATGTATAGAACATTTAAAAGATAATAGAGGACAAATATTCAAGAACAGGAATAAATGGATTGGTAAATATGATGCCAAAAAACACAATCAACAAAAGAAACAACACATTATTTCAACTTCATCAAATTTAAACATTTTTGTATATCAAAGTCATTGTCTAACAGAGAAGGGCTTAAAATCAAGGATATATCAAAATGATTACAATGTGACTACAAAAAGAAAAATAATGCAAGCACAAAGTGGTCAAAATCAATGAGTAACTACAGTGAGTACAAATGGCCCCAAAATTGGAAAGACCCAAGTGCCCCCCATCAAATGAGTAGGTGAACAAACTGTAGTACATACCCAAAAATGGAATTTTATTCAGCATTAGGAATGCAGGCCTGAAATATGCTACAAACTGAGAGAAATATGAAAACATTAAAGTCAGATAAATGAACAAGATGAATAAGTACAAAGTTTGTATGATATTAATATATGAGAAGTCTAGAAATAGCAAATCAACAGATACAGAAAACAGGTTAGAAGTAGCCATGGTTTGTGGACTGAGGAGAAGATAGTATATCTATTTGTTAAATATGGAGTACAAAGAAATAAAATTAATGAAAGTAAAAGAAAGATAGCATCCACACAAAAAAAGAAAAATTACATAAATTCAGATGCCATTATATCTGTGGTGAAGAGAATTTTGATCAAGAAAGAAGGTTAAAAAATTTAACAAATGGTGCTGCAATAATGGAATAGCCATATAGAAAAAGAATCAAATGTGACCCCCACCATACACCATACAAAAAAAAGAAAGAAGGAATAATGAAAAGTTTGAGGCTTGACAATTAAGTATATTATTTTTTATATGAATTGATGTGCATTGGGTTGTTCCATTTTTATCCACTTAGAGCATTATATTTATTTGAATAAAAATTTTTCTGAATAGTAAATTATGAAATATCTTAAACATTTAGACATAAAACTCCTTCTTTATAAAGCTTGGAAACATTGGACTACCCAACAATTGTATTGGATGAATATAAAGGAAATATGGAAAAAAATACAATGCTCAATTATCTAATTAATAAACCTGGTATAGGTAATATACAAAATAAATTAGAAAATAGTCTCCATAAAGTAATGAGATATATGTTTAGAGTATTTGGCACTCTGAATACAATACTCATCTGTCCCTGTATAGTATCCAACTTTCATTAGATTTCTTAACATATTAATCATAGCTACTTAAATTGCTGATCAATTATGATGACATATCTGACATGTTGACTCTGGTTCTGCTTCCTGTTGTGTCAGAATCACTCCCCTAAGTGGACTTATTTATATGAAGCCTCATTGTGATGGGCTACAACATAACTAGAAATAGCATTTCAAAAAGTTCCTTTTTACATATTCAGATTAATATTAAGGACACATTTTAATTTTTAATTTTGTTTTTGTACCTCTAAGGTACATAATTAGTACTACTATGGTCCATACACTGGACTTCAGAAGGACATATCTTTCCCACATACAAAATACATTCAATCAAAATTCTAATGAAAATATGTTATGGGTATGCTCCATAATAAAAAAAATTCTTCTCTATCTAATTGATGTCTGGAAACTAGAAAACAAATTATTTGCTTCAAAAATACAAGAGGAAGGCAGGCATGGGATAAACATTCCCATTTTAGAAGAGGAAGAATTGGGAGGAAAACAGGGGTCACATTTCCTGAGCAAGTCTGAAGTACAGCAGGGCAGACTCTATTAGATTTGGAAGGTCTGAGTGTCACCTGCAGAGCAATGCTTTCCCCTTGTGCCTCATGAAACAGAATATCCATGTTTGCAAGTACTTGTGCAATATCCTTGCAGCTAAGAACACAAAAGTATAGGTTGCACATTTTCTGATCATTGGCACTTTCAGAGTGCTTTATCTGCATAGGCTGAGGATTTTCAAAATCAATAATTTTTTAATTTATTTGTGCTTATTAGCTTAATTTTTAACTTTATATTTCCTTTATATTAGTTTATATTTTAACTTTATATTTATTTATATATATATAACTGCAATAAGAAATGAGGCCACAACTTCCTCACTTAAGTTTGAAATCTCTTCAGCTAGATATCCAAGTTCATTGCTTACAATTTCCATTTTCAATCCAACACTCAGATACCATTTCACCAAGTGTCAGCTACCTTATAAAAAAGGATCATCCTCCTTCCAGTTTCAATAGCACAATCATCATTTCCCTTTTCAGCCTCATCACAGTACATCTTATGCCCATAATTGTACCAACAGTCTCTGCAATGCAGTGTAGGCTTTTGCTCTCATGTACCTCATAGTCTTCCAGTCTTTACTCTTCCTAAACTCAAAGGCAAAATTCACATCTTTATGTTTTTTTAAACATAAGCTTCACCCAACTTTCTGATACACAGCTTCAATGAAAAAGACCAGTACCACCCTATGGGGTTGCCTAACAAGAGGAATTTATTGGGTCATGGCTTTTGAGTCAACAATGCTAATTTCCTAACAGGTCAGCAGTGTTCTGTTTGTCTGGAAATCTGTGGGCTCCTTAACTTTCCTATCATATTGTAATGTGACATCCTTTATCTTCTGGTTCTGTTAACTTCCTGTTTCTCACTCTGCTACAATACTTACTCTTCATAAAGTGTCTGGAATTAGGATTAATGTTGGGTCCTCAGTCATTTGAGTCCCTCCATAATTAAAAATTGCATCTACAAAAGGTCTTATTTATAATGGGTCACACCCACAGTAGTGGAATAAAATTAATAACAACCATCCTGGAAGATATATAATTTAACCCACCATATGTGAAATTTTATGTTTGCATAGTGTCATGGTCAGGTTCCTGTGTCAACTTGGCCAAGTGGTAGTACCTGTTTGTCTGGTTGGGCAAGTGCTGGCCTGTCTGTTGCAATGAGGACAATTCATAGAATTAAATCATGATCATGTCAGCTACATCCACAGCTGATTCCATTTGTAATCAGCCAAAGGAGAGTGCCTTCTGCAATTAGAAATGCTTAATCTGATCACTGGAAGCCTTTTAAGGAGGATTCAGAAGAGACAGGCTCTTCCTGTTTCAGCTGGTGAGCCTCTCCTGCGGAGTTCATCCAGACTCTCCATCAGAATTGTCAGCTTCACAGCCTGCCCTGTGAATTTTGGACTCTGCATTTCCATGGTCACATGAGACACTTTTATAAATTTTATATTTGTGAGTGTTCCCTGTTGATTCTGTTTCTCTAGAGAACCCTAACTAATACACATAGCTAGGAATTAGGCTATGTTTACAGTTTTCTGAAGCTGTAACTTATTAGAGGCTAGTATTTCCACTGGTTTTCTTTCCTTTGTTTTCCCTATATTCTAGTGTTTTCCTAAAGACTTTTAAAATAAGGTCCAAGGCATAAACCTCTTTCTGTTGTAATCCACTTTTATTACACAGGAGCTTTAAAATGCCTTTTGAGGTGTCAGGGAAGTGAAAGTTTTCTATTATCTTATGATTGGCTCTCTACTTTTTAGTAAACATGTCCCTGGACTGTGAACTCAGTTATTTCTCAGCTTTGTAAACTCTCCCTGCCCCTTGTGAGAAAATAAATGTGGAATGGGCTGTTTTGGATATTTTCCTTCCCATATATCTAAAGCTAGTTGGGGACTGATTTAAGTATTTTCCTTCCACAACATGGAAGGGTAAATGTGGCTGCAATTCAGTAGTTCCCTTCTGCTACATCATTTAGGCACAGATAAAACCAAAGTTAGATATGCTTTGGTAAAATAGCTCTTTTAAGGAAGAATTTTTTAAGAAAAACAGATCAATCTATGTGTATTTCAAAATATTTATTTTCCCTCTCCATAGTAGAGATAAAAGAGCACTTTTTTCCCCAATCTTTACAGTAGGAAAATGGTGTGGCTATTAGAACTAAATCTCAGGAAAAAATGGGCCCTCCTCTCTATTTCTGGATCTCCTAGAGCCTATAACTTTCAAGACTGTCCTCAATGAGCATCCACAGATTTGTCAACTAGAGTTCAAGCATTCCCACTTGTGCTGGGTCCAGCAGAGATCTTCTATTTCCATCCTTCTCCTCTCATTAGCAGTAATTCACATTAACTGTCTATTCTGTTTGCAGAGCAGTTGTGTTCCTTGTTACTTCAGTTCTTTTATAAAGATACAAAGAGTTGTTTTCCAATTTGTTCACCATTTTTGTTGTTTAAGAGATAGAAATGATGATTTCAAAGATGCTTATATGCTAGATGAAGAAACTGGAAGTCAGAGAAATGTACTTTGTGTTCACATATCTCAGACATATTCACAAAATGAATTTTTACTGACCCCAAATAATCCTCAACAAACTATTGTTATTATTGTTATTTATATGGGCAGGCACCAGGAATTGAACCTGGGTCTCTGGCATGGCAGGTGAGAACTCTGCCACTGAGCCACTATAGCCCACCCTCAAATTATTTTAATACTCACTGTTTTTCTATAGTATAATAAACTGAACAAATTGGCAGAATGAAGATGAAATCTCCCTTTTGAATAACATGTTAAAATAAAATGACATCATCTAAGAATTATTTTGAATCTCTTAATGAATTCTCTTAAAAATAATACTACCATTTATTAATATGGTTACATAATAAATAAGTAATTAATTCAAAACAATAGTAAAAAATAAAGGAAACATTACCCAAACTTAGCCTGATTGATAGCCTTTTTTTTTTTTTCACATGGGTAGGCACTGGGAATCAAACACCTGTCTTCAGTATGGCAGGTGAGAACTCAACCTGTTGAGCCACTGTGGCCCACCCTGATAATCTTCTACATAACAAAAATAAACAAAAGGGAAGCAGGTGTATCAACATCAACCTAGGGAGGAGGAATGATTAAATGCTTTACAAATAAATAAATAATAAGATTCTAGAATCTAAATGGAACAAAATGCTTTTTAGGGAGATAGATCCTAAATTGAAGAAATATTGCACATGCTATCTTACCTGAAATTTGTCAAGAATGTGATTAAACAATAGTACAATTTAACACCAGTAAATATTTGCAGCTAACCCTCTTAAGCAGGGGTATATGTATATCTGTGTTCACCTAACAGAGGAATTGTAAAATAATAGATACAAATCAGCACATCTCACATTGGGTTTTACTATGTTCTGCATTCCCTTATAGTAAAATTTTATGCAGAGAGAATATCCACCACAGTCTTTTGATTTTCTATTTGTTTTCTCTGGATGAAATATAACTGTTTCTTAGACTTAACTCCGGAGTTAATTTTTATGGTATACTATCCATATTTGAAGACAAGCCATCCAATTATCTCTTGAATATGTTATGAAAATCTGTCCTGGTGCTTTAGTTATTTTTTTGATGTAGCACAAAAAGTAAATATACTCTCTCTATAGGCAAACAAAAAGTTAAAAAGTATTACCTGTCTAATATAATAATAACACATGTAAATAGCTAACAAACACATTTTCAAGTGTAGAATTATGTATTTAAGAGGTTTATCATCATAGATAAAATGCAAATTGAAATACACTTTAAATTTAAGTTCTGGAATATGTTAACAATGCAAGCAGGGTAATGAATATTCTTATATATCAGTGGATAAAAGATTATTACATGTAAACTTTTGTTCATCTAGACATAGGTGTTGTTTTAGGTTCCTGGAACTACTTGAACAAAGTATTACAAACTTCTTAGTATGCCAGAAATTTATTGGTTGGCTTAATACAATATTCTGGACACCAGAACTCCTTATCTAGATTCTGGCAGAGCCATGCATTTGCTGAAGTCTGGAGGATTCTGGCAGTGGCAATTCATGACAGAACTCAGTCTCTGCCTCTGCTATGTAGCTTGTTTGTCTCTCTCTCTCTCTTTGTACAAATATGAACTCCTTTTAAGGATGCCAGTCATATTGTCCTAACATTCCAGCTCATATCTTCAAAGATCCTCTTTTTAAACAGGATCACATTCATGAGACTGGGCAGTACCAAAATTAGAATCATGTAATATATTATCACTCTGCAGTTAAACTTCATTAAATAAGCCTCCAGAAATAATTCAGCTTTTACTATAAAAGACATTGTAAACTGAGTGTCCATACAATCTTGGCTAAAAATAGACATAGGCAAAAAGTGACAGTGAGAGAGGGAAATGATTGGAAGCCTCTCCTAGGTGAGGAACAGGGGTCTTCCCATCTCCATGTGACATTTCCATGGGTAGATGTGGGCTCAATTTTGCAATATCTAAAAATCTTTCTATTGAAAATGTATATTTGTATGTGACAATGCCAGTTTCATATATTGGCGTCATCAATTTTCAAACAATTTGAAATGCTAACCAAAGTCTTTGACAAATTGAATACTTACCTTAGAAGAGAATTTGGGGCTCCCTGAATAGCCAAATAACCAAAAGTATTAAAATCACAGAGAAAGGGAACAATTTCTCCTGACTTCAATATATGTCCATTCCCACATCAGTAATAGGGGCTAGGCAGATGGAGAAAATGGTTGACCAGTCTTGGAAAACATATTTCTGCATTTCGTCATGGATTAGGATTGTGTAACTGAACATGTTTGCCAAAATACACATGCTGGAAAAGGAAGTGAAACAGTTTTACAATAAGCTGAGGTTTAGACAGCAACAAGGGATATGTTCAAATGTACTAATTAGTCCCTTTCATTAAATAGATGTTCAGATATACTTTAGGGTGGGATAAAGATTTGGTCTGTGGCATGATAAAAAGAAGAATCCGGCCATTTAATCCACATCATTTTATGCAATATGGACAAATGATCCAAAAATTTTATTAAAGTTTAAAAATATTGGCTATATGGTAAACTTGACAATGTGAAATTATTATTTAAGCTGATGCTGGTGGTATGATGCAAAGAAATTACACTTTGCAAGCACAATATTTAACAATATTTCATTTATTTAGCACATATTTATTACACAACTTTGAACAGAGTTATGCACTGAAGGATTATTACTCCAGAAATTGTCATAGGACATATTATGTTGCAATTAATAAATCATAGCATGTGCTTGTTAAAATATAGAAGCAGTGGTAAGCAATAACAAATATAGGCAAAATATTATGAAACAAAAAACAGTCAATTTGTACAGCTGAGCAGCATTTCTATATTTATGTTTGCTATTGCTCTGTGAGCCAGTTCTGTCAAACTAATTAAGCTTTGGAAAATTAGAGGAAATTGATTATTAAAAACACACTGCAAAATTAAGTGGATAGATATTTAGTCATAAACTTTGTCAGCAAAAAGTCAGCATTGATTCATTTTCTTTATTGAAAAGTGTGTTTTGTCATACAAAATGAACTTTTGCCTTAATAATTTCTCATGTACCAAGTATAAAAATCCAAATTTAAATGTCTACTTACTGATATAGCCATAACCACCTCCTAAACCCTGAATATTAAGTTGTGCTGGCACCTACAAAACAGCCCACATCAGACTGAAAACTGAGAATACTGTGATTTTTAAAGCTTCATGGACTAAAAAATTGCCTGAAATTTATCAAAGAAGATTCCTTATCTTAAGGAAAGAACCAGTATATTTTAAGGAATAACCCCATTGCAACAGTTCTGCTTTGGTAAATGTCAATCAATTTAGGTAATTGTCCTGCCCTCTGTGATTAGAAGTCATTCTCCAAAGAGAAGAATCTAATGGGCTGGCCCCAGGGGCTTCAACAATCTATGCTATGAAAACTGATTGGAACTATATTTACTACAATTGGTGCAATATAGTGGAAGGATCTTTCTAATTATATGAGAAGTAAGAAACTAATCTTTGGAATAAAATTTGGAATAGATGATTCTGTACAGACTGCTCCTGATTTAGGCTTGCTTTTAGATTCAAAATAATTTGAAATTAATTTAGACAGCATGGCCATTAACAGATCTTGTAACTGAAGCACAACAATGCTCAGACCTCTCAGAGATAAACACAGAGTTAGAGATTCTAAACCTAAAGGGAAAAGGAAAGAGTTTATTACTAAGGGGGTTGACAATACATTATAAAAAATAAGATAGATGAAAAGATAGGGTGGATATAGATAGATAGATATGGTAGATATTGATAGAGAAATAGAGGCAGTGATTGGGAAATATGTCACATCTGTGGACAAATGTATAAGACACTTTAAAAATGTAAATGCAAATAAGGATCAGTTCTCAGGACCATTTCCTAATAGGAATGAGAACAAACCACCCTCCCTTATCCCAGCTCAGTTTAGGATGACTTGGTTAATTGTAATTTCTGTAGCTCTATAACTCTTAAATTGACTTGGCCATTATATTATTTTTTCATTAGGTGGTAGTCAAGTCAAACAGTAGACCAAATAATTGAATTTTGCTGATTTGCCTTTTACTTGCCTGTCCTCAGAAAAGATGAATAGGCCATGTGAATTTTTAAACACCTGTATTACTTCAGGACCACACTAACCATTCCCACATTAGTTCTTCACAGTGACTATTAGAACCATCTACCTAATGCTCTTAGTCCATTTATTCTCCCACTGTTTTAAAGGTTTATTTCACCCATTTTCTTTATTCAAATCCTCTTTCTCAGTCTCAAATAATCACCTTATTTTCTATTTCACAGTGAAAACTTGATACAATCAGAAAAGTATTTCTAAAGACTCATATCACCCTATCAACCCACTTTCTATAACCCATACCCACATATCCAGCCTCCTTGCCTAGTACCATAGATCACTTCTCTCTCCAAACTGCCATCAAAGCCAGTATCTCTATTTGTGCACCAGATCATATATCCTCTTGTCTACTCAAGGGCAATAGTCTAATAATTCTCTCCTTTCTCAGCAATTGCTGCTCTCTACCAGACCATTCCTATCACATAGATCCTCCTATTTCCCCATCTTAAAATTTCCCTTCACTTAACCCCAAGTCCCTGCCACATATTTCCTCCTCTTCATAGTAAAATATGTTGACAGTGTTTTCTTACTTCTTCTTCTAATTACTTTCCTTTTAGTCCCTCATGCCAACTTCAGGAAAGCTTTTCTCACCCCTCAGTCTTAACAAACTTTTCTTGTTGATATTGTAAATGACCTCCTTTTTGCTAAATCCAAGGGTCACTTCTTAGCCATCATTTTAATAGACATTTCAATTGCATTGGATTTGATCACTCTTACCTTCTTGATACAATTCACTTACTTAGTTTCCAATTAAAAATTTTGTGGTTGTCCTCTTAACAGGTCACTCATTTTCATTCTTCTTTGTTGATCTGCCTTATATCCCTGACCTCTTAAGATATTGTGTCACTGGGCTCAGTCCTTGGTCCTCTTACTTTCTCTGTTAATATATATATATATTGCTTCATTAAATGCATACTATCCCATAGCTTTAAATGTTCTAAATTCTAAATAATCAAAAATTTATGTCTACATCCCAGACCATGTTCTCTAACCACAGGCAAGTCTGAGTCTCCACTTCAATGTCTAATAAATATCTCAAATTTAGCATCTCCAAACTGAACTCCTGATTCCTGATCCCCCACCATGTTCCTCACATGGCTTTCCTCTTCGCAGTTGATCATAATTCTATCCTATCAGCTTCTTTCCTCCCAAAAAACTTTGCATTACTCTTTACTTCTCTCTTTTGTATCTCACATTCAACTTGCTATGAATTCCTGCTGGCCCTACCTTCAAAAGATATCCAGAATCTAACACAGCTCAATGCCTTCACTAATACCACATGATTTGAGTCCCAATCCTTTTTCCTTTAGCTTACTCAGGTTCACACCAGAACTTTACTTTCTACATTTACCACCCCCTATATCCACTCATCTGGAATCCTACTATATCAGCCAGAGTGAGCCTGTCACTGGTAGGTCAGGTCTTCTCTGATTAAAGCTCTGCAATTCCACTCCATTTCATTCTCACTAGAACTGAGGACTTTAAAGCTATCTACAAGACCCTATGTTCTGAATCCACCATCCCTTCTTGGAACTCATCTTCTCTTGTTCCCTGGATTCCTACCTAAGTGGCCAGCTTATTGCTCCTCAAACCCAGAAGACAGACTCCCACCATGAAGATATCACATGACTGACTCTCACCCCTCCTTCAAGTATATGTTCAAATCCTATACTCCCCATAAGGCTTACACTGACTACCTCTTAAAAATTGCAGACCATTCCTAGTCCTGACAGTCCTCCTAACCATGCTGTACATTTTATTTTTCAATAGTCTTTATTAACTTTTAACAAAACAAGCCAGCTACTTATTTTCTGTTTTATTGTTTGTTTTCTCTCTCCCTTATTAGAAGGGAGAGCTCTGAAAGGGTAGGGCTCTGTACATTGTTTTATCTCAAGCACCTGGAATAGGACTGAGTCATAGAATGAATGAGTAATTAATTGCTAAGTTGTATAGAACCAAAGTATATACAAGTAGTCAATACAAAGCTTTTTGGTTGAAAACAAATTAAACTAAACTTTAAATTAATCTAGACTGAACTTCACACAATTCACCAAAACATTTGCAGAAATTTTCAAAATACTAATATCTAATTGTACATAAACAATTCTAAACCATGTGAATATTTTTAAATATTTTCAAATATTGGTTAATTAGTATGTTTGGAAAATTAACTATTAGGTAAAATGGTTGATTAATTACTATGTTTTTATCCAAATTGCCTAGAATACAATGTTAGGCTCTAAGGAAGCAAACTATTCTAGTTAATGAGAAACTTCCATTCTATTTTATTTTTTTCTTTAACACTTTCATGAAACTTTCAAGGTCTCCCAGTTGACAAGAGCAAATTTTGAGAGGACAGGAATCTAGAAGGAAATGCAGTCAGTTGTAAAATTTTATGATAGATCATAATGATGGCTTAAGAATGCTTTTGCTGGAACAGGTCTCACTTTCCACTTACTTTGCAGAATTGCTCAAGGATATCAATTGCTATCAGATAACTTCTTGCATTTTAAAAATAAATCATTCCAAAGGAGAGAAGAAACAATGCATGTTAAATAGCATATGTTCATGTTGCATGAGAACACAGGTTAAACTGCACATTCAATTATGAAATAAAATATACTTTAGTTTTCATTTACATGAAGGGAAGAAGTAAGTCTTGTTGAATGTTAACCATGAGGCAGACATTTTGGAAGGTATTTTACAGACTTTAACTTAATTCTTGCAGCAACATTATAGCATAGTTACCTCCATCTTACACAGGTGAAAAATCAGGTCATATGAGCTTAACTGATTTTCCAAGTCCTTTGAACAGTGTATGTACCCTTTCCACTGTGTTGTATTGATATTTTCATGATTACCAAATAGAAAAATATATGGATGAATCTGTGCCATATTATGAAAGTGGTCTTTGGTAATTTCCACCATACTTACTGCTCATTTTTCTTACTTCTTTTCTCTTAACTGACTTTCAATTTTTCAGGTACCCTACCCTCAGTTCCTTTGTCAGAGGAAAAAGTGATTATTGAGTTCATTCCCACAGATTTATCCACTATTACTATCTTATTTATATTTTGGAAGAGGTATTCAGTTGCTAGGACAGTATTGAACTCAAAAGAACAAATAACTCATAGTAGATCCTTAACACGTATTAAAAGCTAAAGGCTTTGGATACTAGATGAATTTATAAAGAAAATTTAAAAATTACTGAGTTCCTCTAAACAAATGAAGCCATATAATCATGATTGTACATTATGTTTCTTTTGTTTATGTTTACCAAGTAAATTCATATCAACTCATATCTGCATCTGAAAAAGAAAACTCAAAACAATGTGACAGAATTCATTCTTTGGGGTATTACAAAGAATTCAGAGCTGCATAAAATATTATCAGCTGTATCTCTAATCATGTATGTGGCCACAGTGATGGGAAACCATCTCATTGTGTTAGCACAATCACAAGTCACAGTCTGAAATCATCCACATATATTTTTTCCTTTCTTCTGTCTCCTCGTGGATGTTAGCTACTTTTCTGTAATTGCCCCAGGATGATTGTGGATTCCCTCTCTGAGTGCACCACTATCTCCTTTGAAGGTTGTATGACTCAAATATTTGCAGAACATTTCTTTGACAGTGTGAGGATCATCCTTTTCACTGACATGGTCTATGTCTGCTCTGTGGCCATCTGTAAGACCTTGTACTACCAGACCATCATGAGTCCTCAGGAGTACTGCCTGCTTTGGGGAGTGACCTGGATGGGGGGACCTATGCAAGCAACATTACATCTTCTCTTTATATACCAAATGCTCTTCTGTTACCACAGTGTCCTTGATTACTTTATGTGTGATTTATTCTCACTGTTGAAACTGGCCTTCATGAGCACACACATCCTGGGTCTCTTTGTCATACTCAACATTGGGGTGATGCATGTGACCATTTTCTTTATGTTCATTACCTCCTATATGGTATGCTTTGCTCCCTGAGGTTTTGCAACTCTGAAGGGTGGCACAAATTCCTCTCAACCTGTGGCTCCCACCTTGCAGTTGTCATCTTATTCTTTGTGCTATGTATCTTCTTATACATGAGGCCTGTGGCAACTTATTCCATAGATAAGGAAATAGTTGTGACCTGCACCATTATAAAACCCATGTTAAACCCCATGATCTATACTCTGAAGAAAGCAGATCTATTAATTTGTTAAGCTGTCAGAATGCAAATACCAGAAATGAAATGGCTTTTTTAAAGTAGAATTTATTAAATTAAAGGTTTACAGTTCCAGAAATGTAAAGGTAGTTCAGTTGTAGAATTCTCACCTCCCATGCAGGAGACCCAGGTTCAATTCCTGGCCCATACAATTCCCAAACAAAGAAGTAAACAAAGAAACAAATGAAAGACCAAATAAACAAAAAAATCAGCAAATGGTACTGCAATAGGGGATATCCACAGGGAAAAAGAATAAAATGTGACCCATGCCATACACCACATGCAAAAAATATTTATGGTTCCAAGCCAGGAAAATGTCCAAACTAAGGTACCAATGAAGAGTTACCTCCATTCAAGAAAGGATGACAATATCTGGATTGCCTCTGTCAGTTGGTAAGGCATATGGCTGGCATCTGCTGGTCCCCTGTTCTTGGGTTCTGTGGCTTTCAGCTTCTGCTCCTGTTGGGGATACTTACATTGCTCCTCCAGGACTGACTTTCATCTCATGGCTTCCTGTCTCTACAAGTTCTGGCTTGCTTGACATCTCATGGAAAGTCACATGGTGACATCTGCTGGGCACCAAGCATCTCCAAATATCCATGTCTCTATTCTAAACTCCCACCCAAAATGTTTCTTCTTGTAAAGGACTCCAGTAAACTAATCAAAAGCCACCTGGTATGGGTGGAGTTACATCTCCATCTAATCAAAAGTCACACCCACAATTTGGCATGCCACATCTCCAGGAAGATAATCTCATGAAAATGTTCTTCCCTAAAATATTGAATTAGAATAAAAGAAATGGCTACCCCCACAAGATTGGACCAAGACTAAAACATGATATTCTTTGGTACATAATACTTTCAAACAAGTACATTCAAAATTCTGGAGCTTAACACATTTTCTTTTCTTATAAAAAATACATTCCCTCCATCACAATATCACAAATGCCTTAAACCATTTCAGTAACAATACAAATACTACACAAAGTCAAAAAACAGTACCAAATCTCTTCAAAGTCAATTACAGGTATGGTCTATTCTAAGGCAAAAATTCCCTTCTAACTATGAATCTATGAAACTGGAAACAAGTTATCTTCTGACAATATACAAAGGAGGGACAGTCTATGATACATATTCTCATTTCCATATGGTAATAACAAAAGGAAAATAGGGATCAAATGTCTGAAACAGTTCCTAAAATCTTCAGGGCAAACTCCACTGTATTTAAAAGTCTGAGAATCATTTATCCTTGGAGTTTTGGAAAATGGCAGTCCCACCCTTTGCAAGGGCCTATCCAGCAGCCTTGCTCACTCTCCAAATGCTGGAATGAGTTGCAACATTGGGGTACATTGGGAAGACACTTTTTTCTCAGCTCCTCCCTTTCTGTACATTGAGACTACATCTGGAATCTGTGCCATGTATGGGGTACATGCTCAATCCCTCTAGAAAAATTGGGTGGCAGCCAAGCTCTCCTCAATCCCTGGTTTATATGGCCTAGTATCTCTGAGGCCTGAGGCAGTACAATTCTTCCTGAGCAATGAAGTGAAAGGCTTTCCATCTGCTTCTGGGGCAAGCTCACTTACTCCAAATGTATGGGTGGGTCCACTCTCCTGACCCAAAATTTCTTGGTTGAAGATTATGTCTTTCATAGTTCTGCCTCTGAAGTTATTTTCCCTTCAATTTGTACCTATTCTGTACCCTTTAGTCCAGACTGGCAGTGGTTCTATTTATACAGATCCCACAACACTCTTGTTGGTTTTCTATGCAGTGCACTGGGATCATACCCATCAGACAATAGGACTTTCTGTAAGTCCTTTCTGCATAACTCCTAGTCTAATCCTTGCTTGTCCTGTAATGGCCATCTGCTTCCATGTTTGGATGAATCATCATGTGGGGCACTATTCTCTGGAGCCTCACACTCTGGAAGCCAAGAATTTTCCAGACCATCAGTTTCTGTTCTCTTTGTACCCAAGAGTTCAGTTTTCACCTTATCTCTGTACTCTGACATTTTACCTTATGCTGCAAGGAGCTGCCAGACTGCATTTTTCATATTTAGTTTGGATGTTTCTTCTACTAAATATCCAAGTTCAGTATGCTCCAATTTTACCTTCTATCCACAGAAAATGCTTTCTTTTCAGTTTGCAATGTCACATTCTTTTTTGCTTGGAGCCTTATCAGAATTATCCTTAAAGTCCACATTTCCACCAATAGTTTCTTCAAAGCATTCTATGCCTTCTCTATCAAGTGCCTCACAACTCTTCCAGAATCTTGCCCTTATCCATTTAAAAGGCTGCTCCAGGGCAGGCCGTGGTGGCTCAGCAGGCAGAGTTTTCACCTGCCATGCCAGAAACTGTGTTTGTTTCCCAGAGCCTGGCCATACAAAAAAAAAAAAGGCTGTTCCTCCATATTTGGTATTTGCAAACCATAGCAGCACTCAATGGCTAGTACCAAAATCTGTATTAATTTGTTAAGCTGCCAGATTGCATTATACCGGAAATGAAATGGCTTTTAAAAGGGGAATTTATTAAGGTGCAAATTTATAGTTTGCCTGCTGAGTTAATGTCCAAACTAAGGCACCAACAAGAGGTTACCTTCATTCAAAAAAGGTTGCTGCCATACAGAACACCTCCATCAGCTGAGAAGGTTTGTGGCTGGTAGCTGCTGGTCCCTTGTTCCTGGGCTCCCTTGCTTTCAACATCCATTCCTATGGGTGTTTCTCACTTTGCTTCTCCAGGGTTCACTTTCATCTCTTTGCTTCCCTTGGCTTTCTCCAGGTTTTGGCTTTCTTAACACCTCATGTAAAGTCAAATAGTACATCTGCTGGGCTCTAAGCATCTCCAAATATTTGTGTCTCTGTTCTAAACTCTCCCCAAAATGTTTCCTCTTTTAAAGAATGTGAGTAAACTAATCAAGACCCACCTGGAATGGGTGGAGTCATATCTCCAATAATCAAAGTTCACACCTACAGTTGGGCCTGCCACATGTCAGCTGGGATAATCTAATCAAAGATTTTGCCCTACAATTTTGAGTTATGATTTAAAGAAACAACTGCCTTCAAAAGATGAGATCAGGATTAAGCATGGCTTTTCTGTGATACATAATACTTTCACACTGGCATAGCAGAGTTAAAAGTGCAATGAGGAAACTTTGGAATAAAGCAAGAGATTTAGGTTGGTAAGTAACTGTCATAGTGAGAACATCATGTGTTTCCTCCAAAGAGAAGTTATTCTGTTAGAGATGTAAGAGAAATAAAACTGTCCATTTTCTGCCAAAATTCAGAGGGATCTTTTGAATATAATTAATTTGATTTATGATTTAAGGTACCTAGGGATTATGATACTCTCCTGCTTTATACACTTCCTCATTCACCATTGCTTTTGCAAACCCTTAGCCTTGTACTAAAATTCTTTCCTTAATCTTCTTATTGTCTCTATGTCATCAACCATATCATGAGCCACTCAACCCTTCCTCCAATATGCCCCTGCTATGTTGTTTTTTTCACATATCACAAGAATTAGACAAGCTCTTTATCAGTTCAGTGCCTTCTTGACTTCTCATCTCTTTACCTCAGTTGACTGTTGTTGCTCATATCTTTCCCTCTAGATTGATAGTCTGTGAAGGAAGCACTTTTGTTTATGTATGGTTAGCAGCCTATTAGGTTTCTCTTGAATGACTGTAAAACTCAATGGCTGTCTTTTTTATTCAAATAGCCAAATTTTGATGGTTAGGAGGAAAAGTAGAAAATCATTAAGCAATTGACATTCAGCAAAAATATCAGGGAGTTATAATTAGGACAGTTAATGGAAAAGAAGTGTGATTATTTCTGGGAGAGTACTAGATATTTGGTAATCAGAGAAGTAGTCTATAAGCAGGTAACATTTCAAGCTGATTTTGAACTTTGTTGTGATTTTTTATGAAAAGTGCTCAAATTTATTTATCAATAAGACTGATGATATCAGCAAGCACTGATAATTGTTGAAAATGATTCAAAGGAAGCCTTCATGTGATGAATATTCTGGACACAGAAAATACACATGGAAGCTCTGAATTAACTGCTTTGATATTTCCAAGGAACTATTAAAGACCAGAGTGGATAAAAAATAGTGATCTAAGTAGAATGGCTAGATTGGTCATAATTACTATATGATTTAGCAAGCATAAGCAAAGTACAGATAGAAGTGAAGGAAGTACATGGCACTCTGAAGTGTTCCACTTGCCTAAGTACTCATCGCAATGAGAAACTTCCCCAAAAGAGTTGTAAGGTAAAGAATAAAGATCACAAATATTGCTTTTGACTTTCCAATACCCAGTGCCTATGCCAATAGAAGGAATTCACCCACACTCTTTTTCATCACCATATGACTAACTGTAGGTAGGATGCAGTTGAGAATGGTTTAATCTGTGAGAAAAGAAAAGAAGTGACATCTTGGGGAGATGAGTGTGCTAACATGTGAATTCCTTTTTTCTACTCTACACTCAGTTAATTCTGTCTTTGGTGTGTTCCAGAATTCCCCAGGAATCTTTGTAAATTGCAGATAGCCAGGCCTCTTGCAGATAGTACACTGATTCAGAAACTCATTGGATTGAAACAAAGGTTACATATTGTGGGACAAAAAGAAAATATCTTTCACCAGTTTTGATTTCTATGAAGATTTTAAAAATGCAGATCTGGTTCTTTCCTTGGGCAAATGATTTAATCCTTATGAAGCGTGACCTTTATATGAAAAATTAAGTCTAAATATCTGCCATATTGTATTCTCAGTTTAAATAAGAATTAATAAAAAAATTTTATGTGCACCTATGCCCATACATACACACATGTATTGCCAGTATTATGCAGATTAGCTAATGCTCTGAAACCTGAATGGTACTTTTCCTGTAGAATTATGCACTAAAAATATTTCAGAATCCCCCTTGAAGACAGCAAATTTTAAATTCACTTTTCCTTTTCATGGAATGGAATGGACATGAAAAAGAGAAAGGAGGGAAGAATGGAAACAGCTATCATTGAATTTGGGTTGTTCTTCCTTTTGTATATAGTTAGAATAGACATCAGAAAAAGATCTGTAAAGATCCACTAAAACATGCATATATATAATATGATTAATTTCAAGAGTCATGTTAGACAGAGAGAAGACCAACATCCATATCTGTGGCTCCTTAAATTGTTATGTGGTGCCTTGGAGAATGAGAGAGAGAGCGCTTCTTATTCTTCTTTATAAAAGGAAGTGTGAAGTCTGGAGACACTGATAAGTTATACTTGGGGTGAATGCAGGACCATTGTTCATTTTTTTTGGAGCCACAAAGAAACCATTGAGTTTCTAAATCAAGGATATAAAAAGACCAATTTACTCGCTGTGGTTTGACATCTTGCAAGAGGTAGGCACCAATTACATACAATTTCAAAGGAAAATTGGACTAAATTCCATGAAGAAGATGGTGTTTAAATTCCATTAAACATGTCTGCCTGCTTTTTTATTTTAAATATTTTAAGTACTTGGGCTATTTCTTGCATAAGTTATACTAGAAAATTTGCAGATAATTTTTCTAAGGAATATAAAATGAAATGGATTTTTGAAACTGTGAAGATTTCTTGTCATTTAACAGTGTCTCATTGATCAATAATTAGTACATGCATGGAAGTTATTAATGGGAAGGGAATTTAGTCATCTTTTAATTAAATAGTGATATGTTATTAAGGTGGAACCATTCAAGATTCCACATAAGAAGGGGGTAAATATATATATATATATACCAACATACCATTATCTTCTGAATTACTCACATTGGATTTTAAAATATGAACAGTTTTTCTTTATCTTCTTAATTTTCATGAATTTTTACCCAAGATCATTTTTGGCTCCAGAACTTCCTCATTGAATCTTTCATCTCTGCATTTCTGTGAATGTAGATTAAAGGTTATAACAAGGGGGTTATCATAGTATAAAATAGAACTAACCATTTTATCAATAGGGAAGGTAGTCATGGGCTAAAGGTATACAAATCTGTGGAGCACAATAATAAGACAACTGTAGTAATATGTCAGGCACAGGTGGAAATCCTTAACAATCCTTCAGAGTTGCGAGTTCTGAGGGAAGAAAGGATGAGACAGGAAGTGACAAGAATTGAAAAACTGAGCATAAAAATGAACCCACTCTTGGCAGTAACAAAGAGTCCAAAGATGTGTTTGTCAGTGCAGAGACTTTCAGCAGAGGGTAAAGATCACAGAAGAAATGGTCAGTGACATTATTGCCACAGAGAGGCAACCATGCAATGAAAAAGATTTTAATCAGACCATGAAGAAATCCCCAGCCCAGGACACAAAGACAAGTAGACCACTTGCCCTCCAGTGCACTGTGAGCCTGTAGTGTAGGGGCCTGCAGATGTACAGATCTGAATGGGAGGGCTGGCTACCCTCTGAGATGGGAATGTACTTTCATAAAAATATTTTTTGTTCAAGGAAGCTTCTTTTGAAACTTTTGAAACCTAGCCTGTCTTATGAAAGGCATTTGAGATTGGTCATGTAAATCAATTAGATATTACACTGTAAAAGCTCCAGACAAAACCCCCTGACTTTGGAATCTCCTCTGAGAGGAGAACACTCTACTTTGGACTTTACTAGTCAAACCCCAAAAGCTTTTCCCTACTGTTCTCCTTTGGGCATTGGTGAATTCCCACCTGGTGATGTAACTTATTTATTTCTGTTTTTCTTATATTTATCTTTCTTATTTTAATAAATAAATACTTATTTGCTTGAATTAGAGAGAGGTGGATTAGTCAGGAATCTAACCCTATTAAAATTGAGGACTTACCCACATTTCTTAACAAAACACAGAGGCAAACAGTAAAATAAATGGTGATATATAGTCATGAAATATCAGGTAGACAGCAAAATTATTTGTAAGAAATACTATTGATATGAAAGGGTGATTTCAGTATAATAATGAGTGGAAAAGCACAAATATAAAATGGCCCTTATAAACTTAACTGCCTAAGATGACATATATAATGGAACTGTCTCTAAAGAATGTATTAAAAACTAATAGTTGGGTTACAAGGGTAGTAGAGTGGTAGAATTCCCACCTGCCATGCAGGAGACCTGGGTTCAATTCCCACCACAATGACCACACATTTCTCAAAAAAAAACAAAAAACAAATAACAAGCAAACAAACAAACAAATAATATTCAACTAATGGTGCTGCAAAAATAGGATAATCACATGGAAAAATAATGAAATGTGACCCCACTATACAGCATACAAAAAAAACCCTAAACTAATAGTGCTTATTTGAAGGAAGGGTTATAAACAATTTTGTGTCCTCTTTTAAAATCAATTTTGTGATCCCAGTTTTTCAAAAGAAAATATAATGCCTTATTATCAGTAAAATAAATGAATGAAAGCTTTACTTTTGATCTATGGTCTGGGTCCATAATATCTCATGTGACTGCTTTTCTGAGTATATTAGCTATGCTGGTCATCATATTTAAATCCAAATTACATGTAAACTGAAGAACCTAGTGCTACCTTGAGAGAAAAATACCAACAAAGAATTCACTGGTCTTACTTAAATCTCTGAATACATTTACAGAAGTAACAGGATCAGTCTATGACAAGGCATCTTATCTGTAGAGAAAACTTTTAGCATGGAGTTTGTGATCAGTGACCCATCATGAAGTGCTGCTTTGCAAATTCACCCTTCTTTACCTTATGTGTAGCAGTTCTTTCTCTCAATTACTGACCCAAGTGATTGCTTAGAGAAACTTCCTTGGTAAATCTGAGTTCATGGGCAGAATTTATTTTTCCTCCCTAAGGTAAATTCATCCTGTGAATGTGGACCACAAGTTTCCCAGCTGAGATAATTTATTTTAATCAGAAAATTCCCAAAGTGTTAAGCTTCAGTGGAAATTGATGGGGAAAAATCTTAACATTTGGGACGACATCTCTCCATAAATTTCCTTCCTACACATTTGGTCTTTTTGCTCTTTTGTGTTTCTGTGAGTGTGCTATAGAGCCACTTGAGATTAGTTGAACCAGATATAAAATGCTGAAAATAGAAAACTAAGTTGAAGTAGAAAAATTATGGATTGTTGCATCCTGAACTCAGAAGCAAATGCAGTTATCATGGAGTAGTGTGTTCCTGATGTCAGCTTTTTTTAGACTGCCTTAAGAAATTCTGTGCACAGCCTAGAATTAGCTCCTTTGGTCCTTGGGCTCCTGGGTCAACATGGGTTGGAAAGACAAACCAACACCATCCCTTATTTGTTGCTGTATATGTTTATTTGCTGTTCCAAGTTCAGTTATCCCTAGAGTCTGTCCTTATATACATTTTTAAGAATGATATCTGTGACATATTCAAATGGATATTACTTAAGCTCATCTAGATAAGGGTGTTCTGAGCTTTCAATTTCCAGAGGATTAGAATTAGCAGCTTCGGCCAAGACGGCAGCTAAACCCTGTTCTGTCTTGTGACTGTAACATTAGTGACCACGGTGCTTGGGAGGGGGATATCCAGGCAGGATGTGTTGTCTACTCTCTCTAGTTTGTAACTGATATTAAATTCTGGGACTTAAGGCACAGAATGTTCTAATCATAGTGGGATGGGTGCATGAACTAATCAGAATTTATAAAACAACCCTAATAACACCTGTCTCACAGAGCTATAGGAAGGGTTGCTCAAGATAAAATATGGAAAGATCCAGGTCAATGGAAACTGCTATCCTATATGTGAGGACCTGAGCATAGATACACTCATGCTAGATAAACTGCTGTTTATTATTAAAAATCAGAATTATTCCCAAGAGTAAGAGCTTTAGAGTACAACAAGTCTAGCCTCCTAAAACTGTCTCTCCTTACTGTGTGAACTTGGGCAAATTTTTCAACTTCTTTGTAATAAGTTTCATATCTGTGTAAAGAGGAAGATAAGGTACCAGTCTCCTAGGGCTGTCAGGGGGTTATATGAGATAATGGGGGAATTGTGCTGAGAGTGCTGCCTGAAAAGGAGTAAAGGTTCATTGTTATATATTGTCATTTTCTGTGCAAGAAATGAGAGCTCATGGTGTGACTGACTGGGCTTATGGCAATAATTGTATCAATTCATATATGTAGCTTTCTTTATTATTCTATGTATTTGATAAAATTCTGAAAGAATGTTAAAATTAGGAAAGAGAAAAAAAGCAAAGTTTTGTTATATTCAATACTGAATCTAGATTCAAAACAATTCAAAAGTCTTATGAGTATTTAATCTCTCTACTAAAATAACTGACAGAGAGGTTGAGATTCCTTGAGGGGCTAGAGGAATTAACAAAAATATAAATACTATGTGAATTAACAATAACAAACATTGACCATGTATCAGAAACTCTTCTAAGTTTAGTATAGTGTGTGATATCACCAGCCTAATATTAATATTTCCATTTTTTATATAAGGAAATTTATTACTAACTTTTATTATCACCAATACAAGTTCTAAAGGCTAATAATAAGTAAAGCTTGGTTTTAAATCAAGAATAGTCTGATTCCTAAGGCTGAGTTCTAATCAATATGCTATTGTACCTCATCAGCACTGGTGCTAAGATGTGCCTCATCCACTGGATGTGATGGGAGAGGGATCCTGACTTGGACCAGCTCTTGCTTCTACCACCAGTGGCAGGCAGGGCTGATTCCTCAGACAGATCCCTTGTGTGGTGCAGCTTCAGAAAGAGAAGGATGAGGAAAATAGAACAACTTGTAACTTCCTTTTCTACCTCTTGCCCCATCTTGAGGAGTTGCCCAAGACAGCTTTGAATCTTGGAATTTCTTAGAGCCTGCAGGGTGGAAGGAAAGTGTTAGTACAAATTCAGATTTAGGAGCAGGGACACGAATAGCACATGCTAAAATTCTAGAGAAGTTATTCACATACCTAATTTGCAAGTGCTGCACTGACAGTATCACACAATGGATTGGCTTAAACAAAAAGCATTTCCTATAAACCCATAATCAAGATATCAGTAAGGTCATGCTTTCCCTCAGAACTATAAATTTGTAAGTTAATAAATCCCCATTGTAAAAGCCAGCAATTTCTGGTAAATTGCATTTCATCAACTTTATAAAATTAAAACATAATGTTAGTATTTATATATTAAAATGTGAGATACTTTGAAGTCATTGCTTTCTTATTTCTCTGGGACACTTATGAAATACATATTATTTTTTCTGGTTGACACTTATATGTATATTTAGTTACTGATTTCTAGAAGAGTAACTGAAGTTTGCATAATTTATATAATATATTTGAGGTGATAGAGTTACTTAATATTCCAGGTTAGAGTTTATTTTTCTTTTTGTTTTTATTATGGTAACATATATATACATACAATTTTCCTACTTTAACCACTTTCATGTATGCAATTTAATAGTACTAATTAAAATCACAGAGTTGTGCCACCATCACAACCCATCAATTACTAAAACTTTTTAACACTTCAAAGAGAAGCTCTGTGCTCAATAAGCAATAAATTCCCTATTACCATCTCCACTTCCCCCAGGGTAGGATTTGATTGTTTGTAGTTTGGTACCAGAGCTTACACTTTTAAGAACTTTCAAGTGGAGAGACATTTGAAATAAAAAAGTAAACATATATCAAGATAAATTCAAAGAGTGAAATGTGCTCCCAAAAGGGGGTGATTGAGTGATAGACAGTGACTCAGGGTGGCATGAGGGCCAATTTAGACTAGCTGTCAAAGAAAAACCAAAAGTAAGTATTTACAATGTTCATCTAACCATGTTCAGGGTGAGAGGCAATGGGTTAAAAGGAGATAGGGAAAATAATTAGAGGTATTTTTTATGGTTACAGGATTAAGAATTTGATTTGACCAGGATGGTGATTCTGCCTCAAGATCATCAACAACCTTATCTGTATTGACATTAATTCAGCTCTACATAAAACTCATGATGAAGAGAAATAAAACACATGTACTCAAGCAACATCTTAGCCCAGAAGATTTTGCACACCCTTTCTGGCAGCTGTTCTTTAGTGGACTCTGTGCAATTAAAAAAATGAGCTCTACTTGGTCTCTTTATGACCTTCTATTATTTTAATCAATCATTTTTTTGTCCCACATACTAGCCGTTGCATTAACATAGAGCTGCTGAGCTAAGCTGGGAACCTCTCTGCTTCATAACATTTACACTAGATTGGAAATGGCCTTTGAATGGCCTGCTAAGCTCTACACAATTGCCCTACTGAAATGCTCATCACTGTGACCTCATGTGGTCCCATTCACCCATGTGCATTCTTCTTCCCTCCCAGTGGCTGCGTTCAAGACTTGGGCTTTGAACTCACTCTTCTTGCTTCCCTAGAAGGCTCTTCTTCTAGAAATTTATGTGGCTGACTCCTCCTGACCAGTTAGTTTGCAGTTCAAATGTCCCTCCTTAGAGATGATTTACTTAACCAACTGTTGCAAAGCCATTCTCTATCTTCTTGATTTACTTTCTATCCAATCTCCCTGTAACATTTTTGTTACAGCATTTATATTATGGTGTATCTGATTATATGTTTATTGTTTCTTTCTCTCAACTAGAGAGTAAATGGAATAGAGGCTTGGCCTCTGTTGTTCACACTCATATCTGCACCACATAAAACAAAGCTTGGCAGAGTAAAGGTTGCATAAATGTTCACTGACTAAAAGACTACCATCTCCAACTCTTTTAAGTGTAATTGCATGTGTTCATGGACCATTTTTAAGTAGAATGCTTCTGAAATTGATCACCTTCCAATACTTACTGATAATTGAAATGCTGAACTTTAGGTCAGTGTAGTGTTTTGGATTTTGTTTCCATTGTAAATGGAAACTTGCATTCGAATATATTTTGCCAAGGGCCTGGTGTTTGAAGATAGGAGTCTACATGTTTAAATGTTTTAAAATAAGTATAATTTGCCCAGTGTAAAATTCATATCTTTAATGATAAAACTACTTGAATTTTGATAAATATATATGTTGTATAACCATTACCAGAATCCTGATACAGATTGATTCATTGCCTGAAAATGCTCCCTTATGCCCCATTATGGCCTCCCCTCCCCCTACTTCCAGGCCCTTGCTAAACCCTGATCTGTTTCTGTCCTTTATTTAAATCTTTTCCATGTCATGTAGATTGAATCAACAACTATATAGTTCATTAAGCCTAGATTCATTCACTTAGCAAAATGAAGTTGAGATTTGTCCTTGTTGTTGTGTATGTCAGTGGTTCATGCCTTTTAATTCCTGTGTAGTGTTCCAATTTATGGATGTGCTGCAATTTCTTCTTCCATTTCTCCTATTGAAAAATAGTTATATTGTTTCCAGTTATTAGAAATTACCAAAAGTAGTATAAAGATTCAGAAACAGTTATTTTGCATGTGAAGATAAGTTTTCATTATGTTTGGGTTAATACATAGAAGTGTTATCTCTGGTGTGTATGGTAAATATAGATTTGGCTTCATATGAGTCTCTCAACCTGCCAAAGTGTAGCATCATGCTTTGCCACCAGTAAGAAATGGATTTTTAAATTCCTCTGCACATTTGTTCACACTTGCTATTGTGAATTTTTTAAAAAAATCATTTATTAAGTGTGTAGTAATATCTATTTGTGGTTTTAACTTGAATTTCCTAAATGACTAACTATTTTGAGGACCTTTTCTTCTGCATATGTTTGCCAGTTATATATCTTATTTGGTGAAGTATCTATTCAGATATTTTGCCTATTTATATCTAACCATTACTTTTACTATTATTGAAAGTTCAGAGTTCTTTATTGTGAAAATGTATTTTATCAGATATGTTCATTTGCAAATATTTTCTCCTTCTCTGTTGTCATTTTATTCCCTTCTGATAAAGTCCAGTTTATCAATGTTTTTATTTATTTGATGGTGCTTTTGCTGTTATATGCAGGAAATATTTGCCTAATCCAAAGTCTCAGAATTTGTCTCTATGTTCCCTATTAGTATTTTATAGTGGTGGGTTTAAATAATTATCCTAACTATAGACTTTAGGTGAATGTTTGTTCATGCTGTAAGTTACTGACTAATGTTTAATTTTGTGAATGTATTTCTAATTATTTAAGCTCCTTTTTTGATATAACAGCCATTTCTCCATTGAACTGCCTCTGCACCTTTGTCAAAAATTAATCACCCAAATAAGTCTGGGTCTTCCAAACTATGTATTATGTTTCACTGATCTATATGTTTATCCTTTCTCTAATACAACACTTATACAGTGCTAGAAAAACAAAATGCAACTCTAGAAAAGTCAAGAAAAACTGAAGAAAGTACATTGGGGCTCTCAGGGCAGGGCTGGTGGCAATTGTCACTACAATGAGTAGACTGTCTGCCAGGGTGATTAAATGGATGACTCAAACACAATGAAGAAGACTTTCTGCACATCTCACTTTTGTGTCAGGCTCACTAAGATGAATTCTGTCACATTGTTTAATGGCTCCTTGTTCCAGTTTTGCATCTGAATAATGGATTTATCTGAAAATAGCACAGGGAATGCAAAAGTGGTAGCTCAATTTAGACCAAGAGAACAATATATCTGTCAGATCATTTTTAAGATTGATGCAAACCTCAACAGGTAAACCCCAAACTTAAAGTTGAACGATAGTTTAAGTCACCTACTAAGAACTACTGCATCTTCTACACACACATGCACATGCAATTTTTATGACTGTTGACATGCCAGGCACCTTTGTTATAATCCTGCATGGATGGATCCTCTCCCAAGCACTTCCACCATATTTTTTCAAATAGACAGGAATATAAAGAGTAACTAAGAGGAGAAGCAGAGGATTGACTATATGAAGGTCTATTTCATTGTGTTTCTTCTATAGTCCCTCAGGCTTTTTGTTAGATTTAGTTTGTTCTGTAGGGAATATAGAACACAGCTGAGTTCCATTTGAAATTACAACCCTTCAGTCAAAATTCAGAATCGATTAAACTGAGTGAATATTTGAGGTTACAATTAGATGCATGGTGGCAGTGAGATTTGTGAACTCATGCTTCATTGAAACAGAATTTTACAAATATATAATTGACTATTTATTAAATACCTCTGGAAGAGTGATGTTCTGAAAAACATAAAACACATAGCTTGTTGCAGTTGAATATTTCCCAAGTTTATTTGTAACTTCAAAATTTATTGTTTGGCATACTTGTTTCCTATTAAATTTCAAGGGCCTTCTGCAATTTGACATTACCTTTAAGAAATGCTAGCAAACAATCTCTGGACCTGTACAGAAAACACAGACTTAAATCTCAGGATATAAAACACCATGAATTTATTTGTTAGAGCATATTCTTTTGAGTAAAAATACTGTTTTTTTTTCCTATTTTTACTGACTAGTAACCATGTGATATTGTATATGAGCCACAGTATTAGAATGCTTAAATTGCTTCATATGTAATTTAAGAGAAGTAACAAGGCCATAGAGCAATTCAAGAAGACCATTAACATTTATGTCAAAGTTTGTATATGAAAGGTAAGAAACACAGCTTTCCATACAGTTCCAAATTATTATTAAAAGATAAAAAATTACATATCATAATTCTTATCCTTGAAATGATGCATTGTTTTAATAAAGAGAAAAATTAATGAACTAAATGTGAATATAAATGAACTAAGCCTTTCCCATGTAGTTAAAAAAAACATCAGTCACATTAGAAGTCTCACTGTAGAAATCAACAGATAAGTCCATAGAAAAATATTAGACTTGATAAGTACATTCAATAGCTTATTGGTATTTAAAAATACTTTTAAAAGAGATGAATATAAATAAACAATAAGAATTTTTATTCATCCCTTTTAAAAGTATTTTTAAACATCAATAAGCTATTGAATGTACTTATCAAGTCTAATATTAAACAATAAGAATCAGTGAAGGCCAAATCCCAGAAAGACATTAATATAAAGAAATATAAAAAAAATTTAAAGAGCATTGTATATAGTTCAAGGGTGGTAATAAAGAATTTTTCAGAATTAATATGCATTTATCAAAACAAAGTCTATGTCATCATCAAAAGAAGGGGAAAAAGCAAAAAAGAATAAGTATTAAAAATTTAAAGCATGAACCTGCTCAGAAATAGAAAACCAAAGAGATAAATCTGTAACTGACCTCTGCATTCAGGAGGCATGTTAAGAAAATATGCTGTGGTGTAAAACCACACAAGACTATTGGATTCAATTACATTAAAACAGGGAACAAACTTGAAACATATTTGCAACAAGTGTGACAGACAACTGTTACTTTGGAAATATCATTTAGAAATAAAGAAAAAATTCTACCCATACCATTATAAAGAATAAGTAAAACTAAAGTAAAGCTAATTCTAATGAAAAATGTTTGACATCTCAAAAATCCTCTATTTCATAAGCTATCAAAAATGCTATTTAAAATGGAAAATATTTTGAAATGGCAGAATAGTAAAGATGTACAGAAGATATTCAGTCTCATAAGCATATGTTAGTGTTAAATAATCTGTGAATAAATTTTACTTTATATAATACAGACTTTACAATTGGTCATGTTCCTAAGTCCAGTGATTCATACTCTTAGGATTGTAGTCTCAATAAAAAGAATATTGGCAAATAGTAGAGAAACATGTACTTCACCATATTTTTTTCATAATAATGAGAATGAAGACACCTCAAATGTCCACATAAAGCAGATCAATTAAATGACATAATATATAATTATGAAATATCAGGTAGACATCAAAGTGATTTTTAAGAAATATTATTGTTGCAGAAAGATATTTTCATTATAGCAATGAGGAAAACAGTGCAAATTCAAAGCAGAATCTCTATTATGATCTCAATAGTCTAAAATTATATGTATAATATTAGAAATGTCTCTGAAAAGGACAATAAAGACTAATAATGTTTATTTAAATTATGGATTGGGGCAATTTTGATGCTCTTTTAAAGTCAATTTTATGATCCTAGTTTCTTATAAGAGAATATATTGCTTTCTTGTCAGTAAAATAGTTTAGTGAAAGTTTTACTTTTTCTCATCTATAGTCTGGATCCATAATATCACAGTATTGCTTTTCTAAGTGGATTGGGTATGCTGGTCATTGTTCGTAAAGACATTTGTTAGTAGATATGTATATCTAAATCCAGCTTATATGCAAACTGAAGAACCTGGTGTCACCTTGAGGGGAAATACCAATGAAGAAGTCACTGGTTGTACCTACACTTTTGAATGCATTTGGAGAAGTAACAGACTCAATCTATGACAAGGCTTCTTTTCTGAGGAGAACCCATTGCATGGAGTTTGCAATCACTGACTGCATCAATGACTGCTTCTTTGCAAGTCCATCCATTTTTACCTTAGTTATAATTTTCCTTCATTCAATCAATGACTTGAAAATGACTGCTTAGAGAAACTTCCTGGGTAAATTTGAGTTCATGTGCAGAGTTTAGTTTGCTATATAGGCTCACACCATCTCATGAGTGTGGGCCACATGCATCCCAGCTCACATGATGAATTCCTTTGGTCAGAAAACATCCAAAGGTGTAGGCTTCAATAGAAATTGATGGGGGGAAACTTGACCATTGGAAGACATCTGTCCATAAACCTCCTTCCCCGTGTATTTGCTCTTTGTTCTTTAGTGACTATATGAAATATAAAAGCCACTCAAGATCCATTCTAACCTCATTTAAAACTGCAAATACAAGTTATGTTAAGGCAGAGAAATCATGGATTGGCAGCATCATGAACTCAAAAGCTAATAAAAGTTACCCTGGAATAGTGTGTATGTTACTGAATATCTTTGAAATTGCCTAAGAAAGTTAATGCCCAGCCTGGAAATCATTCATTTCATCCTTGGGAACTGGGATCCACATGCTTTGGGAACCAAAAACTAACAGCATCTGTTATCTATCACTTGTTATGCTTTTGTGGTGTTCTAGGCTCAGACACTGTTAGAGTTTTTCCTTTTTAATATTTTCAAGTCTGATGTGAGGGATATATTTAAATGGAATTGTGCTTAAGATCATCTATGCATGGGCACTCTGAATTTCCATTTCCCAGAGGATTATAATTAACAGCTTCAGCAAAGATGGCAGAAACCAGCTCATTCAGTTCTCTTTTGTGGTTGTAGCAACTCTGACCATGTTTTAGAGTGCAAGAGGAGATCCAATTAGTATATGCAGTAGTTTGGAATTGAACTTGGAAACTGGATATAAGAATGTCCTAATATTGGGAGTATGGGTGCATGAATAATCAGAGCCTATAAACAACCCAAACAATACCTGTCTCACAAACTTAAAGAGAGGAGTAAGCATGTGAAGAAATCTAGGTCAATGCAATGTTGCTATTCAACTGTTGATGTCCAGAGGATCAGGACATCAGGATGCAGGCTAGAGAGGATACTGTCTAATATTAAAATTCTAAATCATTCCTAAGATCAATTACTTCATAAGGATGTCTTTTCTGATACATATGTGACCTTAGGAAAATTTCCAAATCTCTTTATAACTCAGTTTTCATATATTTACAAAGGGGATAGATGGCAATAGTACATAATTCATAGAACTGTTGTGGGGTTTTCAGTGACAATGCAAGTATTATGCTTAGAATATGACTGGAATAGAATAATCTCAATTTTCCTTGTAATCACCTTCTGTTCAAGACAGCAGCTCTTCATGTGGATGACTCAGGTTTCTGGCAAGATGATCTCAACTCATTTTTGTAACTTGTTTTCTTGTCTCTTATGTTTAGTAGGAATTTGGACAATTACAAAAATTAGAAAGGGCAAGTGTTCTAGAATTGAATACTTATTCACAAATCATTATAACTATGTAATCTTTCCATCAGTGTTTGATTTTTCCACTGAAACACCTGAGAGTGAAGGAGAAATTCTCTGAGGTTTTAGGAGATAGAGTAAATGTGAATTCAGTGAGAACTATCACAAAATGGGCACTTTATATGTAACAGTCATTCTGCTAAGTATGGTATCTCACCTGATTCTCACATAATACTCAGAAGGAAGACTTTTCCATTTTATGCACAGGAAATGGATGCTCTCTTTGAGTGTAATTGGTCAAGGTTAAAACGGTGATATGTGGTAGTACTCAGAATTAGATCCAGACTGAACTCTAAAAATTATTTTACCACATCAGACTTTGATGCTGTAATCTGTCTAATCCACTGAATGTGGTGAGAGAAGTGCTGATTCAGCTCAGCTTTGATGTTTAGGAATTTTAATTCTGCAAAATGGGGCACTTAGGACTTACTCTTCAGACTTTCCTCTGTATAGCAACTCACCAGGATAGAGCAGTATTGTGCTGGTTTGAAAGGAAGTATGCCCCCTAAGAAAAGCCATGTTTTAATATAAATCCCATTTCATAAAGGTAGAATAATCTCTACTCAATACTGTATGTTTGAAACTGTGATTGGATCATCTCCCTGGTTGATGTGATTTAGTTAAGAATGGTTGTTAAACTGGATTAGGGGATGATATGTCTCCACCCATTTGAGTG